>VYZT01007343.1:177494-194351 GCA_013400735.1 Pomatostomus ruficeps | reverse complement strand
TTTTTTTTTTTTTTTTTTTTTTTTTCACAAGGAAAGGTGAGGAAAGTGGGGGAGGGATTTTTAAAAATTGACACAGAAAGTCTTTCAGTGGGATCCTAACCTGAAATTCTGGTTCTCTAAAGGGATCACTGGCTGCTGCAGCAAGCCTAATTAATGCAAATATTGAATCAGACAAGTATTACATGGATGTATAGTATATTGGTTTTTGATTATTCAACAAGAAGTTTGACTAACCTTGTTTTCACTGACCTGTAAGAAAAAACATATTCCCTTTAGGCTTATTGTAGTGAAATCTCATAATTCCTCGTTTCTACACACAAATACCCTCCTCTTCCCTGAGAAATCCTTGTAATTTGGGTAGAAAAAGGTGCTTTTCAAAGTTTGGGTTAAAACACACAAGAAATAAGAAAAAAAAACCCTCTTGAAAAGTATCTTGGGTTCTAGTTATGATTCTGCCTATGCCCAGGACAAGTATAAATGTTTTGACCACAAATTTGATGTAAACCATGCCTTGAGTTGAAAGTCTGCCTTGTGATAATACCTGGGGCTTAGTCTGCCTGGCAGCTGAGGATAATCAAAGCCTTGCTTGGGATAGAATCAGAGAAACAATCTCTATTTTGTCACTGATGCCTCAGTGCAAATAAGCAAGTAGGACATGGAGGCAATGCTGTCTTTTCATTTTAAAGACTCTGCTCTGGAGCTGCCTGACACTCGTTTAACATCCATTCCCAATGCAGCATCCTTTGCTTAACACTGAGCACTCATTTCTGCCTGAATCCATCTGAATTCTTCCTTCAGCCAGAGCCTAACCTGAGTCCCATTGTACTGGGCAAATGCAGGGTCCAGATGTCTCTCCCAAATGGACTCCTTCCTTCAGAGCCTTGTGCACCACCAAACAAAATAATCAGTGTCAGAGGTACAAGGCAATCATTTCATCTGAAGCCACCCACTCCTCTTTTGTTTTCCTGAGAACATTGTGTGCTTTTTATTTTACATCCTCCTCTTCAGATCTGCAGATGTGAAACTTTAAATACAGGGTATTAAAAAAAAAACAACATGAAAATTACAGAGCTTTGCAGTCAAGCACTATGTGTCTGCAATTCTACAAGAGAAGAGCAGAGATAATTTTACATGTTACTTACAGACATCCATGTGATAAAAAGAAAAATAATAACCTTTTCCACAAAAAAAATTTCAAAGATTGCTATCTGTGTTTTATACCAAATACTAGAAAATGAAAAGTGCATTAGTTTCTATGAAATAGATAAGCCTTTAAAATGGAGCTCTAAAGGGACCTTTCTGTGAATAAAGCAAACTGTAAACTGAATATCAGAAAATGCTTCCGAGCTGTTAGATCCAGCACGGGTAGATACAAGAAATGACACGATGTGAACTCTAAACTTGTGAGAAATGGGTTCTGTATTGGAAAACCAGCCAGAGGAACAATCCATAAGAAAATCCTCTAAAACCTAAGAAGAGTCCCCTCCGTGTCTAATTCTACAGTTATCTGATAAAAACCTGGTACATTGCACCCTGCTGTCACACCTTGCTCTTTTTGGGTTTAATAATAGATTGCAGTTAAAATTGTGCTGCAAAACTCACTTTTTCTTCAATGGGCCAGAAATTCTCCCTCTGATACAAAAGTATTCCTGGTATAGGATATATTTGGCCTTATATCTGACATGCTCAGAAATAAAAATGAGTAGCTTTTCTTTCTGTAAATGTCAGGTTTATTATAAGCTTAATATATTATTATTATTAATTGGTTTCCAATAGCTCTCAGAAGTCCCAGCAGAGACTGAAACACAAAGAAAGGAGAAATTCTTTGTCCCAGAGATCTGAAAGGATAGAGATGAAAAGGGAAACAAAGAGAGAGATTTGTCTAAGACTGAAACCAGTGAATGGTCTTGGCTGGGTCCTCAGGTGTCCTGATCCCTGTGGATTTTCTGCAAACCACCACTTTTTTGTAGACATGTTTTTTGCCACCAAACTGTGAAGCACAGACACTGGAGAGAGGTCTGGAGTTCTGGAGAATAAATTTATTTAGGGTTCAGGGAAGATAAGAGTTACATTTCTATGCATTTAAAGGCAGATGGACCAGAAGTACCTTTATTTAGACTCCCACTTTAATTTCGATTGACATGGCACTCGTGCAACATACACCACCTCAGGAATCATTTAGCATGAAGAACAACTGGTTATGTAGCTTTTCCATGGAAAAGAAACTGATTTACAGTGTCCCCAGATGGGCCAGTGCTACACTGGGTGGTGAGGCCCTGGCACAGGGTGCCCAGGGAAGCTGGGGATGCCCCATCCCTGGAACTGTTCAAGGCCAGGCTGGATGGGGCTCTGAAACCATTTGTTCCTCGAGTGCTGCTGATTTTAAGGATGAGCTCCTGTGGGGCTATAAAAGGAACCCACGGTGACTTTGCTGTGGACAGCCACATCACAGAGACTGGAATGAAATTCCACTGAAGATGAAATACCACATTTTGCACATGGGCCTGAGTCAAGCTGAGAACCTTGAGAAGAATAAGGAAATATGGTTTATGAGGAAGGAATGAGGGAAATGAAACACCTGTTGTAGGAGCAGTAGTGGTCTTCAGATACAAAAACACTTACTCCAGGGTGAAGGTGAGGAATCTATTCCTCAGGCCAGTGCTGGAAAGGATTAGAAAGGAGTTTCAATCAAAGCAAAGGCATTAGGGGATAAAAAACCCTAAACAAATCCTCTTTTGAGCTGTGGGTGGGGGAATATTGAGCAGACTGTCTGGGATGTTGTGATGACTCCATCTCTGGAAATCTCTGGGAAGACCTTAAACAAGCATCTGTCAGGACTCTTCCATCTGCTGGTGGTGCCTCCTAGGGCAGGGGAAAGATGAGATGGCCTCTGAGATCCTTCCCAACCATGTGAAGCCATGACACAGAAATGAATAATTCACTTTTTGTATTTGCAGAGATGCGGAAATAAATAATAACTGAAAGTCTAATCTTAGCAAAACTCAGAAGACTAGGAAAAACACGTATAAATCACTGCTAATAAAATAATTTATGCTGCATTGCAAAGGTGCTTAGCACCTAGACAGTTAGGCAGTTTTTCATAATACCTCAAATGCAATTCAAATGTCAAGTGAAAACAGACTTGCCAAGTCTACCAACCAACAATACTGAGATTTTCTAGGTGAATTGCCATATGAATTTTGAAAACTAGAGCAAGTAAAGAGGAGAATAGTCCCTTTTAACTTGTAAGGTGTCAGGTCTTTGACTGTACATGATCCATCATTGTGACAAAGACAATATTCAATTAATTTACAGTCAGTGTTATTGCTGAATGTACTTACTGCATAGTCTGTGCTACAATTTAGCATAGCCAGGCACCAACTCATAGGGAGGAAATGGATATTTGAAGTATCTCTCCCCCAAAATAGCCCATGTTAGTTACCAGCACCAGAGCTATTTACTCTGGGAGCACTCACTTGAACAAAACAGGGGCTGCCTACAGCAGATTAAAAACAGATTAAAAACATTTGTTTTAAAAAGGTTAAACTGCACATGAATAATTTATTCAAAATGCTCCATGTAATTAGCAATACAGGAATTATTTGGTAATAACTAAACCATTACTGTGCACTTTCTGCATTAACATAACAGCCTCCACTGCCTGCCTGGGAGTGTGGTGCAAGAACTCAGCAGCAGTTTCTCAATAACTGCTTTTGCACAAGCACTTTTGGTGCTGCTGAAACTATTTTGGCTCAATTAACAGCACCTGGTGACCTATATAAGAATATTATTTTTAATTGGTTTTAATGTTTCTTTCGCTGATTGGTACCAGTTCAAACCCTGTCCCCAAGGGTCTGAGCTACAACACTTGTGCCTAAAGCTTTACAGTTACCTTTCTTGGAGTGATGCCTAAATAATGCATCTCTTTTGCTGGCATATCCGCATTTATCTCAGGTTGTGAAATGGTTTTAAAAGCTTCTTTTTGTGATGGCCATCACCCTCAGGTTTATGTGGCTTTTATTGTGGCATCCCATTGGAGGCATTGCTTGTTCTTTGATTTGCCTTCATTCAGTGCATATATGGGTGAAGGGGCTGACACAGATGTTTGACTTGTTTTGAGTGCTCCCATCTGTGCTTCACAGGGTGGTCAGAAGATCAGGGAGGTGAAGGAAGGGTAAGGACGAAGAACTGGTCTGAAATCTTGGTCAGAAATTTCTTAAGAAACAGCAAGTGGTAAGAGCTGAACTAAGGTACAAGAGAAATTCTTACAGAAACATTTTCAAATAAAACTTCTAATTTTGGAAGCACAGACCATTTTTGATTCCTTAAATGTCACTGGATGATGAATACAGAAATTTCCAGATTTCTTTTTTCATCTCCAGTTTAGGCTTCACCAAATTTCACTGAACCTATTTGTCTCAACACCAGCAATGTCCTTTGTTATTTGGGTGCATATGGTGGGGCCTCAAGGAGAGTTTTCGAGATTCGAAATCTCAGATCTGTGGATATACATCAATGCCTAGCTCTGGGTTTTGTGCTTCAAAGGAGCCTTGTCTGATGTAGTCTGAGGTTTGGAGGTTTTGGAACAATGTCCAACAAGGCATTTAAAGCTCTCTGATTTTTGATGGAGAGGTCTAGACTCTGCCAGTGACCTGCCAAAGGGAGAAATCTGATTTAAAGGAGCGTGTGGGTGAAAGGGGAAGGCAGGAAGGGAATGGTGCAACACGCAGCATGAAAAGAAGTGAGAGGTGCAGAGAAAACCCCAGCTGAACTCTGGACTTATGGCTGGGCACAAGCACAGGGCAGAGAAGATACAGAAAACAGGGTTTTACTCTCTAGCTCTGGTAAAGCTGCCCGGATAGCAAAGGCCAGTTTCTTAACAGCTTCTCTGATGGTGATGTGGTGTAACATAGAGAATTAGGCACTGGTGTGAGATGTAGGAAAAAGCCCTTCCAAATCAGTCCAAATGGAGACCAAAACTTGACTTTTCAGTTTAGAATCACAGAATGGCCTGGATTGGAAAGGACCTTAAAGATTGTCGAGTCCCTGACATGGGCAGTGACACCTTCCACTATCCCAGGTTGCTCCAAACCCTGTCCAGCCTGGCCTTGGACACTTCCAGGGATCCAGGGGCAGACACAGCTTCTCTGGGCACCCTAGGTCAGGGTCTCCCCACCCTCATGGGGAAAAATTTTTTCATCATATTCAATCTAAACCTACTCTCTTTCAGTTTGAATCCATTCCCGCTTGTCCTGTCACTCCATGCATTTGTAAGTAGTCTTTCTGCACCTTTCTTGCAGGTTCCCCTCAGGTCACAGTTAGGTCTCTTTCCCAGGCTCAGCAATCTTTCCAGCCCTTTAACAAAGATGTGATGACAGCAACACAGGGATCAGTTATCTATGAAGCTGCTGTAAACTAAAGGTGTCCATGTAGACAGTTCTGAGCAGCTTTGAACTGTACTTTACTCTTCCATTGTCTGTAAACTGAACATTTTTGGTCCTTGCTGAATGTGTTTTTTACTACTCCTAAAACTTAATGAAAACTTAATGGGTACACCTCTGTGAAGATTTAGGATCAATTAGACTGTGTATTTTGCAAACATTGTCAAAAAAGGTCTAAGCAAATTTATTTATGAGCTTCTTTACTGTCACCCATTACTCACTGGCAAGAAAGCCTGAAGAACACTTTGCACATATCTGAGTTTTGCTGTTTGCCTGCTAAGCTGGAACCATGGACTTAATTTTCAAAAGTAATGAGTACACAAGGCCTGCTGATTCCAGATGGTGGAAGAACTTTGTTGCCTTTCAAAGTGCAGAATGTAACAACCCACAGAACATCCCAAAAAGAGGCACTGATGAACATCACTGAAATTGTCTTTGTTTTTCTCCTTCTTTCTAAAATTCATACCCATGCTGCTCCTCTTGAAGGGACATGTTTTGATGAGCCTAAATTTTGAAATGTAAAGAGCTGCAGACAACTATAATAAAGAAGGACCAAAGAGGACACAGCAGAGTTCTCCCTTGGAAACCTGCAGTGTTGTTGCACATTGCATCTCGCTATCAGCTTTACATTTCAGAACTGAGCATGACACCTCAAGCATGCCCGCTAAACCAAATTTGAATAAAAATTCATATTACAGCAGTTCTGCTACCAGGAAACTTCTATTAATGATGTCCAATTTTGCTCCAATGTCCATCCCCGTGCTGAAGTGTGTTGCAGTCTGTGTTATTTCCCCAAGTATCTGTAGGCCTGCTAAGATTTACAGTGCATTACCGTTCCATTGACACCACACTAGAAAATAAACCTCTGCAAACACAACGAATGTACATGAAAACCTCTCCTGTAAGAAAAGCAGAGGAAACTTCTTTTTTGCAATGCATTGTACGTAAAGCAGATGCTGATGCTACTTTGAATGTTTTGTGGGGTTTTTGATAGCATCTGATTTGCTGGTACTATTTACAGCATCAATAAAAAATGTCCTTCATTTTACAAATGAAAAAATATCAGAGAACTAAGTCGTATGTTTGAGAGAGTGATGAATTCTGTAAGTTCAGTCCCTTTGGTACTTTCAGGGAGTTGCAATGAAAGAAAAAACTTTAGAAAACAAATGTTATGGTCACAGACCACTTGTAATCACCTCTTCAGATCATTTTAGATTTTTGGCTGTCAGGTACATAAATTTAATTTATTATGTGGGAAGGACTTTCAGAAAGAACTTAGGCCTCATTTCCTCCTTATGGCCACTGCTGTCTGGGCTCTTGAGCATTTTTTCTGTCTCAAGGGAATTCTGTCATGTGTTGAGCATCCTGTTGAGTTTAGTGAGAATAAAAAGCACATTCATAGCCCTTTGCAAAATTAGGTTCTTTACACTGGCTGCATCTGTATTAGAGACAGATTTCAGGGCCATGCCATAAATATAATCATGTACATGTACGTATCTCCCTCAAAATGCCTCATCGCATGTTTCACCTCAGTACACCCCAGCTGGAATGACTTCCTGCATTCTGTGTTAAAAAGAGTTTTTTTCAGATCATATATTCATTGTTACATGAATAATAATTATAAGTGTAGATTGTAGAGAATTACCAGATGTAGTCTGTGGTTAAAATATTAGCTATTAAGTAATTTAAGGGTCCAGAAAAAAAAAAAAATTCAGTCCTCCCAGCAAAGTGCTCAGTATAAGAAAAATTAANCAGCTAAGTGCTCAGTATAAGAAAAATTAAAACTTGTCTAATACAAGTCATAGATGAGTGATGTTAAAAGTCTCTCTACTGAGAAGCTGATCAGAAATACTTAGTAAAACTGTCATTTCTTCCACTTTAATTAACTTGATTGTCCAACAGGATGTCCTCATACTTGCAGCAACCCTTCTGCTGTACTTCATCTGAGGAATTTCTGTTTCCCAACTTTTGTCACATTAAATAGATATCAAAGCACATTATATACACTTTCCTTTTTAAGAAGTAGCATGTTGGTCCAATATAAAAGTAATAAAATAATCTCTAAAACAAAACTCGTAGCCAGCTTTCAATGCCTAAGATCCAGCTTTGTACTCAGAGCACACAACTTCAGACCTAAGTGATAATGGATTGATTTCTGACATTATCCATTGCCCTGTCCTAAATATTAAAGCACACACAGAGACAAACCCCCGGACTACAAAGCTTCATCCTGCAAGGGCATCTCACCCTTTGCTTACGACTTGATGTTGTCCTGTTGGTTTCCCCACTGTTCAAACAGAAACTCTGTTGTGGTAGCAGCTTGTTGGGAGAACTCCGTGTTTTCCCAGTCTGTACTTGAAGAAGATTAATGAGGGTTACTCCCATGCCAAGTCAATCTGTTCCCTGCTGTCAGTCACCTCCCGTAGAACAAGCATGTCTGTCTCACTGGCTGTATTTTCATGCAGATACCCTGCAAAAGTTTAATTAAAACGCTAACCAGAACTGATCATGAAATACACTCCAGAACACTATTTAAGAAATAATTTGATATGTATTAGATAAGCTTTTATTAAGAACTTTTCCTCCAAGGGGTCAGTGAAGACAAAGGGAAGAATAAACAATATGAACAGTTTGGCAGTGATTCTTATGATTTAATTTTGATTTCTGCTGTTGAATGGTTCAGCCTGTTTTGAAAAGTGGTATCTACTTGCAACATCCTAACTGACTATTGTCCAAGAATAAATAATTTACATTTAAAACGAAGTATAATATTGCTCTTAGCTTGGCAGCTGGAAGAGGGGGTGGAGGAGAGGAAATTCTGTAAATAGGGAAAGCAGATGACAAATTTTGCAAGACTGACTTTTCATGGCAGCAAGCAATAAGGTACCAGTCTATACTACTATATCCATTTTTCAAGAAAGAAATTAAGAAGCAGTGTGGGAATTTCTCATTCTTTTGTATTCCGTGGAGTTCCAGTGTGTGCTACCACTGGTGCAAGTTAAAAACTGTGGGGTGGTAAAGTGCTACCCACCCTACATTACCTAAAATCTGAAAAAGTGTAGCCTGCAAGTCTGAAAAAGCTAAATTTGCCTTATTGCAGATTAACTAGGAGTGATGCAGAGCACGGATGAATTAACCAGCACAGTCAGAGCTGACACAGTGGAGGGAATTATTCTTTCAGAAGGGAGCACTGGGAGCCAGGGGAACCCCAAGGGCAAGTCAGTAACATTTGGGGAAAAAAGTGAAGGAGTGGAGCAGAAGCAGAGAGAAAGAAGATGAAAGTTCACTTGTGGAAGACTGAGGCCTGCTTACAGAGGGCAAACCCCTGAAAGTCTGAAACCCCTTTCTACTTTCATTACCCAGGTTATGCAGTGATTAAGTGCTATCCTCATAACATAAAATTAAAAAAAAATATATGTAAGATGTAAAATTATGTAGAGATACATGTGTATATTTTTAGAATAGATTGCTAACAACCGTCATTTCTCTTGACCACTGAAAGAAGTCAGCTTCTAATCTGTTTTCTAGTCAAGAAACTGGTCCAAATGGTATGAAAATTCAGAAGGGCCCAGAAAAAATAAAGAGTTAAAGAACTGCAGACACTTTCAATACTAAAACATATTTAATTTTTTCATAAACAGCAAATGTTGGTGAATTGGCCTTATATGAGAACATTAAGAACAAGGAATGATTATACTTGCAGAGGTGTTACATCATTGGGGGACAATAAAGCAGTCATGGGGCCTGTTGCAGAGAAATATGTGTTCTCCCCACACATCACAGTCATTGGAAGAGGAGAAGGACTACCCCCATCTTTTGTAGGGGTTGGAGAACAGCCCAAAATATTGAAAAAGGTTTCAGTGGACAAAATTCCTGCAGGGTCATGGAGCTTTTTCCCCTACCACAATGGCTGCTGGTAGTATCTCTGGGCCTGTCCAGCAGTTAAAAGTTGCTTTTCTGGCTTTTTTAGTCCTACATCCGTAAGCCAAGAACTTCTGACAGATCCAGGCTGTTGTCAGCTGACTTTATTAGCTTGATTCTCCCAGTCCTTTTGGATGCAGGGTCTCACTTCCATCCTCTAGCTGCCTTGCAGTTTCTCTGCTAGAACATCTGCTTTTGGTCCACTTGAGCAAGCTGAATTTGTTTGGAATTTGCATGATGAAATTGTCCTGGATCAATGTCTCTCCTTTCTATATATCTGTGAGAAAAAGAAAAAAACAACCATGCAATTCATTTGCATGATTAGGAGGACAGAAGATAATACACCACATCAATAATATGCAAACAGGGACTACTGAGGTTTTAAGTAGTCAATGGTCCTGAGCAAGCTGGGTGGGGGCATCAGTTCCTGAAGTGATCAGGGGAAGTTTTAAGACAGAAAGGAAAGGAACATGCTGTTGGTGCAGTTGTCAGGCCCAGAGTGCCACACACATCTGGTCCTTTGGCAAGATCCATGTGCCCCTCATTGCTATGCCCTCTCTTCTTGTCCCCTTCACCAGAGTGCAGTCACCAAAGCCATCTTGGGCTCTGGAAGAGGCCTGGCTATGCCTGGAGAGGTCTGGGAGGATCACATCTTGGATGATGCCTGCAGGTCTTTGTTTGGAAGTGGGATGAGCCAGAGGTGTGTTGAGAATCTCTCGATGAGATGGCCCCGAGACTTCTGTTGGACACTCAGCTCTGCCCTGCTGACAGGAGTCTGTGAACACTAAAGCACTCCGTGGTAAGTTGACATCCAAGTGTCTTGTGAAAGTCATCTTAGAAAACTAAAGTGTGTCTCACAGCCCCAGGTGGCTCAGTCCTCTCTCTGAGGGTAAATCTTTCTTCACCTTCTGATTTTGAACTGATCACTGCTCTGTTGATAGGAGTCTCAGCCTCAGTCTAGCTTCTCAAGTTTAGTTTTCCAGACAGTTGTTCCATCGTTCTTCTCAGACAGAAAGCCACTCCATGGTTCCATCTAAGGCCAGCCTCAGGCCTTCCGCATGACCTGCTGTGGCTGCAGCTGTGGGTGCAGAGTTCCTTCACAAGGGGTCTGCTGAAAGCAGAGGATTTGGGGACTGACAGAGCAAGAGAAGTTGGGACGATGCCATTACATCTGCAGGACACATAAAGACAGAACCTGAGTGTAACAACTCTACCATGAGGAGCTTTTCCTCTCAGCTTGCCCACCTAGGACACGTGGGCTTAAGACGGGAAATAAACAAATGGGGAGTCTGGGCTGCAGAGCAAACTGAAACCTAAATGCGTGTGCTGGCTTTGACACGATGTTTGGTGCTTGAGAGCCTGGTGGCGTGTGAACATGGGGAATAACCAAGGGTTGTGTCTGTGGGGAGTAAGAAAGAGCTTCTCATCTCTTCAGATGTTCCATGATCAGGGATGCAGAGCAGGGGGCAACTGCGGGAAGCCTTAGAAGAAGCTGCAGAGTTCACAGAGCTCTGCTGAGTCCATCAAGGGAGCAGTTTGTCTCCTCTGAGGTTCCCAGGACTTACTGGACTTCTCTCCAAGGTTATAGTTCCCTTTTCCCCTTTAATATTAGCAGTAAAAACATCTCTTATTGAGTGTAGAATGACATTTCAAGAGTTTATTGAGTAACTCTATGTATGCATTTCTTCCCTAAAATTTCAAGTGGGACATCCTGAGAAAAGATTCACAAATCACAGGTTCACAAATTCACAGAGTATTCTCAGTTGGTCTTCTTTGGTTTAGCATTTTTGATGCTTTGAACTGGGGTTTTTACTGTCAAAACCAGAAAATGTTCTTATTGATAACAATCCCTGAGGCCCAGACCATTGGAAATACCATATACATTAACAAAGACTTTGATAATTTAGTTTTAGTATTGAATAACTGCAGATGCCCAACATATACCTATGTATGCTACGTGTTTGTGTTGAACAGTGTGGTTAGGATATGTCTGGATATCTGGTATACAAGTTTAATGTATAAACTGCTCTTTAAATTGTTGATTGTATCCTTAGGTTCTAGTGAGTTAATAGGACTTGTTGGTTGGTAAAAAATAATCGTGAATCCAAGTTTGCATGGTACTGTCAAGAATGAAGATTTACCTTAAAGGTGGTAAGTTTTAAGTGAGTGACTTAAAACATGTAAAATACAAAGTATAATATGAAAAAAACCTAGCAAATCTAAATTACCATTAAACCACTCCTCAGAAAATTAACCCACGTTTATGGTCACACTATTCAACACCAACAAGGCAAGGCCAGATGTTTTCCAGCCATACAAGAGGTCATAAGAAGAAATATCCACCTCTCATTCCCAAGCTGGCTCTCATTCTTCCTGGAAGACACTTTTTTATAATCAAATGAGACTAATACTTTGATTAATCTGAATAACACACTTAAGCAAGTCACAAACCTCTGCAATAGAAGTTAACATAGACTGAGTGTTCAGGGGATTTTTAAAAATTTATTTTTCTTTAGTGAGGTGAGAGAGGTTCTGCTTAATTCCAGTTTTTCCATCTCTGTCCTGTAACACATCAAGTATATTAAATTGATCCAGAATTACCTGTTCTACTTTTAAAAAAAGAAAAAAAGAAAAGGACAGGGAAAAAACCAGATGTATTCTCTACCTTAGTGCTTGGTAAACAAGACCAAAACAACTTGGATGTGCCAGGTGCAAACTTACTGCTGCTTTTCTGTGAAATTCAAAGACAAGACTTCAGCAAAGGCCATTCAATAAATACCTGCTGTAGCTAATCAGAGCAATCTGAATGCTGGAAGGAGCTTTGCATGTCTGCCAGGGCACAAATCAGATACCTGCTCATAGCACTCGAGTTTCCCACACTTGGGCTCTAAAAGACGCAACCAAAATGTTTCACGAGGTGTAACTTGCACAACTCTCCTTCCTTAATAATTAAAGAAACGTCTCAGCCTCTGTGCACGTGCTCCAGCAGGAATGGTGCCACTCAGGAATAAATTGCATGTCTGCTTAAGATTCTTCCCCAACAGTATTAGAATCTGTCCAGTAAAATGATACCAACTTAATTTGCCATGGTGCTAATTTACATTGCCATTAATGAGAACGCAAGTTTGAAATCACAGACATGGAAGTACCATTGTGCATCCAGCTTATTTCGGCTCCACTCAGGGTGATAAGGCATCCTCTAGACAATTGTAATTATGAGTAATTTGTAAAAGTAATAAGAACTGCTTTTTATTACAGGCAATAAAAATCAATTCTTCATTCAATTATCTTTCCTGGCTATGATATGATAGCTGCCCTGAGTGTGTGCAACGGGAAAAACAGCTGAGCTAAGTCCTAAGGAAAATAACTATTAAAGAAAAAGACAATAGCACTATTAAAAAGAAAAATCTAACGTCTCTATTTCATCTCTATTTCAACTTCTTGTCATAAAGACATGATAATAAATGCCTGATAATATTGCTACAATCCTTTTTCTGTAAGACACCAAATTCATATATATGGACATTATTTTAAACATAGGACCAATTTCATTGATTCACTAGGATAATTCTCACAGTTAAGATGCAACAAAAATATAAATCTTCGTAGAATCAGGGTGGGGGTGAAGAAAACCATTTTAGATGTAATTAGTTTTCATGCAGTAAAACTTGTTGAATTAGAAGTTAAACATTAGCTCCAATTTTAGCAGGAATTAAAGCTTAAAATCACAGATACCTTCTATTTAATAATACACAGGGGTTTATGCAGGAATGTTTTTCACACAGGAATGTATCTGGGGAATAGTCCCTGTTTTTGATTTGTATTTTTTTTCATTTCAAACTTTTCTATTCAATTAGATGTGTCTGGAAACACAATCAAACAAGTGCATCTGCATAAAAAGCCTGTTTAAGAAAATAATTTTGTATATTTTGAATAATTTTTTCATAAATTTTTGGTTTCAGGACAATTGAAACTGAGGAAGAAGAGTGTCAGATTTCTTTTTAAAGGTGGGAACTGATTTTTGTTTGTTATAATTTCCTCATCTGCCAGAAGTGTGAGATTTTCATGGAAGTGATAAATTGAGCCTCCAGTGCAGGAGGATTTGAGGATGGGTCACTTTACCCCAATAACTGTCCCTTCTTATTAAGGAAAAGACAAGGGACATTTGTTTGAATTTTGATCTGGAGTATTAGAAATGAACAGAGACTGTTTAATGGGCAAACTATTCAAAGATTAGATGATTCAAAAAGGTTTTTGGGAGCCCATTTTTTACAACCTCTCTAGCATAACACATCTCTGCTAAGGCAGGGGTCAAAGTCAGCTTTAGTCAGGAGCCATTTCTGGAGCACTTTATTAAAACAAATCCGTATGAAATATATGCTCTGGATCATCTTTTCCTCAGCCTTTCTCAAATCTTCTTCTGCTTACTTGTAGTGTATCTCCTTCTCCTTTTAAATTGTATTTTTAAAATTACCTCCTTCTCTTGAGTTCTGTATGTCACTTACATAGAAGGGATCAGTAAGAATTTTTCTGATTGTTATTTATAATAAAATTTCTTGTTTGTGAATATTTGGGAAGCGTGAGTTTTATGATGTCATGGTAACCTCAAATTTGTAGTCAAGTTTTCAGATTCTTCTCTGAAAAGAGCTCTGTTAATTGGCAACCTGTACCTATAGCAACAGAAACGCACATCCTTCAGTTGCATTCTCCAACCAAGCTTTTTCTTGGGGAAAGCTTCTCAAAGCACTGCTTTTAGAAGAACATTCAGATCGCAAGTAAAGAAGGAAATAAACTAGACTACAAGTTTGCTGCCATCAGTAGATTGATCTTGATTCCCTTTAATCCTTCAGAGAATTCTGGTTTTAATCAGATACATTTGGAATAAGACACCCACAAAATATCTACATTAAATGTTTAGAAGAAAATCAGGGTAGAATGTTATAGTGAATATATTGTTTTCTGAGTATGATGTGTCCAGCTGTGGTGACAACAGCAGGCCATGCTCTCCTGCCTTCAGAAATGATTCTGAAGAGGACTGACATAACCGAACCCCAAAAACTCTCCAGTGCAAATTTTCTGCTGTAAAAATGGGTGCTCATTATACTGGCAAGCTCCAGTTTTAATTTTGGCAGGTGTAATGAAATCTTCCTCTGCATCACAGCTCCTGAGCTGTACCATCCTTGTTATTGCACTCCTGAAACTCTCTTAAGTAGAGAACTCGGCATTTGCATAAATTCCCTGAGGATCTATGAAGAAAATGTTCCAAGGCCCTCCGGGGCTAAGTGTGTCTGGTGAAGTATATGAATAAATCTGTCAGTTTTGAATCATTAGGAGTGGATGGCTTTAGGGTTGATTTTAAATGGGTGCGAGGATATCTCAGGGTTTTACTAAAGACAGAGGATGGGCAGGAGAAGCTTATATTATTCTCCTTGTTTGGATAGGGTTAATGAGAGTGTTACCAGAAATTGTGTGGGAGTTACAGAATCAGAGAATCACAGAATCATTTAGGTTGCAAAAGACCTTTATGATCATCAAGTCCAATCATTAACCCAGCACTGCCAAGTCACCACTAAACCATGTTCCTAAGCACCACATCTACAAAGTAAGTAATTTGTAAATACAAGTTAATTGTATTAACACAGAAAAATAGGCACCCAAGCAGCATCTGCTGAATGTCATACCATTTTTTCCTATTTTATTGCAAGCAGTCTAGGTGGCATAAATCAGTCCTGGCTCTGTTTGCATTTCTATTTTTCCCTATTAATTAAAGACAAATCATACAGATGGAGGAAGACAGCATGCCAAGTCACCACTAAACCAGGTATATATTATCTCAAGAGTCTATGTTTTGGTGTTGTTATTGGGAATGTGACTATTGGTAAAATTCTCATTAAAGTAAATAATTTACCCTCTGTTAGAAGCTTGAACTTTCAGAATGAATTACATAGATTATGGCCAAAACACCTCTCAGTCCCTAAGGCAAGGAAGGATAGTACAAGACTATCCCAGCTATCAGTCCTAGCTTTGAATGTGCTGTGCCTGGCTCTTCTTAAGACTCTGAGTGTGATCTCGTGTGTATTTCAGTGAACAGCCTCCAAAAAGTCCACAAGACCCATTCATTAACACTTTAGGTCTGACACTAAGCGCTTCAGTCTACACAGTATTTGACCTGGAGTTAAAGTGAAAAACATTTCCGAAAGTTGAAGTTGCTTGACTGCTGTAGGGTTCACAAAACAAAAGCAGCAAAAGGTCCCTCATGTGTGCTGACTTAGCTGCCTCACGATGCTTAAACCAGCAGAGCTAAACACAGAAATACAATCACAGTGTGATCTGAAAGGCAAAAACTGAGGACAAGGAAAAATTCTTTGTCTTCTCTGGCTCCCCCTGGCACCGAGGAAGACCAGTGACACACACTCGCTGTTCCTTGTCATCCAAATCTTTCTCTTAGGCTCAATATATCAGGGCAGTGATACTTCAGTGAGGCTTTCCAGGAAGTCAGCTGCAGGATGTGCTCTCCAGGCTGCCCCAGAAGGACAGGATTGCTGCTGAGCTGTGCAGGGAGGTGAGGAAGTCCCCAGTGTGCCTCTCAGTCCAGGGCATGCATTGTGAAGCTGCATTTTGTAATGGTGAGCTCCTTGGATATGATATCAAATGCATATATATTAAAAAAAAACCAAAAAACCCAATCAAGGTCTGAGGTTTAGAAACAAGGAAGAGCACACAAAGTGCCTGTGAAACTGTGTTTAGTGTTTTGTATGAGCAAATAATATTGAGACCTTGTCCAAGCCAGAGTGTGCAGATCCTCTGGTGTGTGATAAAATGGTCAGATAGTCCAGATTTTCTGGAATATTCCCCACCTGCTTACATGCAGCAGTCAGGGTCAGACTCATGGGCAGAACTCACCTTGGCTGCTAAGACCAACCCCATCCCACTGCACACAATCAGCTGTTGCAGTGATGTGTCCATTAAAACTGCTTCAAAGTGCTAATCCAGAGCAACCTTTTCCCTTCTGACAATTGTTAAGTAAGAAAAAGTACAATTCCTTGGTAACTGCACAGACCTGCTGAAATCAGATATTTCCCTTTCCTATTACTGCCACACTGAAGATTCCATTTCCTTTAGGGAAACCTCAAGAGGCAGTAATCTAGTTTTGAACTATTGCCATCACCTCCCTTAGCTGCCTAGATAAACCTGTGAGGTTTCTGTTGTTTAAAATACATAAAAAATGATCAAAAAACCACAGGTGCTGGAAAACCAAGAACAATTTAGAGATGACTGCAGTAACATTAAGTACTCTGAGCTTATCCGGTCTGGACTTTTCCTGAGGAACACAAACAGACACAACTCTGATAACAAATTTTACAAGAATATTTTATGTATATTCTGTAATCTGTTTATTAGATCTGTCATTTTGAATAAAGATAAATTGTTATAAACTAATAATTTAATACAAACAAAATATCTGTGCGTTCTTGTGTCTATTTTTTTTTTTTTT
>VYZT01007343.1:148654-177465 GCA_013400735.1 Pomatostomus ruficeps | reverse complement strand
TTTTTTTTTTTTTTTGCTATGCCATTAAATGGCGATTTCTATTAGACAGAGAGACTGCTAATTGTGTCCTGACATTTTGGTCCCATCCAATTTTTCAAGTAGTTTGTTGCAGCTGTGAATTTCCAGGCAAAGCAGGATCCGGTGGAAAAACGCCAATTCTTCTTAAAAATGGCATTCTGAGAAAATGTCCCCTTTTCTTTCTTCTCCTTGAAATTACACTAATGCAGGTTTCCATGAGAAATGAGCCTGGCCTCCTGCCAGAGTCTGAGAGAGGCTCAGATCCTCTGTGGCTCTGGGAATCCTCAATGCATCGAGGTGTTGGGACTTTTGGCATCCTCTGCTTCAGCACAACTCGGGCACATGGCGGCTTTAGCAACAGGTAGTGTGGAGTAACTCAAGGTTTTTAAAGGTTCTGCCATTCCCAGGAAATGCCACAGCCTAAGGACTGTGTGGGACAGGAGATGAGAAGAAGGAAGGTAGTAAAGGATTGAGGAAGGTCAGAGATTTCATCTGACCCGGACAAGACAGGATTCATGGACTTGTCTCAATGTGAGCTGGAAAATTTTGAATTTTCCCTATTCGTTTATCCATTACAACACTGTGTGGTACCTTTCAGCTTTTCTGGAGTCCTGGAAATACCAAAATGAGCCTCAAGGTCTGCAGCTCTGGGGCATCTCAGGCTCACAGAATCCCTTAGATTGTCTGTAGTTGTGCAACAAGGCCTGGACATCTTTATTTCTATTGTTTGATTTTAGGCAAATACATACAGAGCCTACCTTTAATTTTTAAGGATATTTCTCCTTAGTGTAATGCAAAAAAAAAAAAAAAAAAAGAAAAGAAAAGAAAAGAAAAAGGGAAGTGGAAAAACAAGCCAGGCACTGGTGACTGATTAATTTCCTTTTGACACATTGTTTTTCTAATGCTTTATTGGAATAGGATAACATTTGCATGAACAAGAAATCCACCAGCATGGGCTTTTAATAATCAAACTGCTAACTTAAGTGTCATAGCAGTGTTTGGGTGATTAATGAAAGGTGTTTATAGCACCAGTTATTCTGTTTCATTTCAGCAACTGTGCAAAACTCCGTACAGGGTGTATGACATGTTGCTCCCTTTATAGAGCAGTCTCCATATGTTCATTAAGGTGGAAAAAAATAAGGAAGCTAAATGCAGGTGTCAGCTGAAACCTGCAGAGGATCACTGCTTCATTGCTTTGTGCTTTCTTCTTTGATTTCCAATTAACATATTTTAGGACTTCAGACATGTTTTGCCTGTTGTCCCTGGGGTACCATCGTTGCCTTTGTGTAGTTTGATTTCTTTCTTCCTTTTTATTTTTGCTTTTTAAGTACTACTTTTTTACTGACACAAAGAAAGATATCGGGGGGTGGGGGGGAGAATATTCTGCTGCATCCAAATGCCATGGGATGGCATATTAGGATATTTGCTTCTTCCCTTCTATTTTTTAAATAACTCAGTTGTCTTAATGCTGAGGACCTTGAAATCTCTTGGGAAGACAATCTTAAATAAGGAATCAAAACGATTCAGGCTTCTCATCACAACTGCGAATTGAAAAATAAGCACTCACCATGTTCTCTCCCCTAACTGAGAGACTTTCTGGAACCTGTATTTAATGATGAAATGGAGCAAGTTTTTATATTTGTACGATAAGTAATGAGGTGCATTACATGGGACTGAACTACTGCAGCCATCCCAAGTGGATCCAATATGGCAAAGTTTCAGAAAATCTCTGGCTGAGCCTCCTCCCTCTTGCCTCCTGACTTCTGTTGCCTCCCCTCGGTCACTTCTGCTGTGTTCCAACAAAGGAGTGAGCAATATTCACTTGGTGGGGCTCCTGCCCTGACTTGCAAAGTTAAGAACCAGAGAAAAGCAGCTTAAAAACCACCTTCTGTGAGGACTCCAATTTCTTATCCTCATGAGAGCGGGTGGTGAGAAAAGCTGATGTCTGGACAGAGCTACCATAGGTCATTTTCTCTATCCTCAAGCTGGCCAGAAATCCAGATGAGAAGCTCCTTTTGCACATTTGCAACCCTTGTGGTGCTATTTGAAAGGAGGTGGTTGTCATGCTTAGCATTTGCATGTTCAGAAGATTGTGCTCCTACTCAGAGGGGGAAATTTAGTCATCCAAAATCCTGCGGAGAGGGGGGAAGCCAGTTTCATTTACAGGAGCCAATGTGCTAACCAAAAAACATGGAAACAGAGAGATATGGATGGGTGCCATGGATGAGTGAAGACATTTTTTCAGGATTCAGTGTTATCTCACAGACTTGCTACATCCTCTGCTGTTTATGCCAGTAGAAATGTCAGTACAGTAAAAGGATGCATCATCCATTTCTTGGACATGATAATATCAGCAGGGCTCATTTCTGTGTGCTTCACATGGCTTCTTTTGAAGGTGCCTGCCTCAGATTTTTAATATCAGCTTCATCTATAAATATAGGACTGCATTACACCCTCTCTTGTGTGTGTACATGTCCTTTAATTCTTTTAGCATTCAGCTGAATTAATTGTTATGATCAAGGAAGGGAAATCATAATAATTGTCAGACTTTTCAATCTCAGGTCATTGCCTTATCCAGTATAATTCTAGATCTTCCTTAAAATATTAAAGAAACTACAACTTGTTGGATAAAATATGAGCTACCCCTTTCTGAAACACTGGAGTCCTTTTCTGTCACCTAACTGGAAGCTGATTTAAGTGCTGACGCTTCTAAGGTGCAAAATTTGCCTCAACCATTGCTGTTATTGCCAAGGAGGTAAGTAGGTGAAAACATTTAAACAGAGGAAAACATTAAAACTTTTTGTTTAAATAGAGAAACTTGCTATGTTTTAGGCTGCATGAGAGTTGAATAAGGCATGGATGAGCCACAGATATTAGAATTCAGTGTTCTTTTATTGAACCTGATTTGTGTTTACGCAGAGCAACATTTTGCAGAAGGCTCATACTGTAAAAAACCTGTTATGGATGCCATGACATGGACATGTAAGTGTGAGAATCCTCATTATTCTAGCTGATTTTTATACCTGATGTATAAGATTATCCCCAATAAAATTATTAGGCTCCTTATTATATTCAGGTAAGAGATCTACATGTTAAACAGCTGAGATTGCATTGGGCTGGTGTATCTGTGCAGAGTTGCTTGTTGTCAAAAGGGACTAGGTACTAATTTTGGGAATTTTTCTTCATCCAGAGAGAGTCTAGTCCATGAAACAAAAGATATTTGAGCTTGGGTATTCTCTTCTTCTGAGCTTATCAGTAACAAACTTTGGAAATGATAGGTGCATATATGACAATAAAATGTTAAAGGATGAACTGAGCTCATTTTCCTCTTGAGGATCTTTCAAACCAGGAACTTTGAGGATAGTCTGATGAATATTTATATAATCGTTATTGCGTCTTTAAAGAGTTGCTATTCCTCTAATTGTTTATGCTTATTTTCATCTAATGTCCCATTCGAAAACATTTGACTGATTCTGTGCTCAAATCTTTCCATTTTCTTCTTGTCTGGCTTGGTAAGGAAAGTGGGGATGGAAATGTAGGTAAAAAACCCTGCAAGTTTGTTTTTAGGCTATCTTTCCTTTGGAGCAGAACTTGTTGGTGAATGGCAGCTGCTGTTACAACAGCTCAAAAATCCAGAACATCTCTTTACATAACAACGCCTTAAACAGATTCCAGAAATGCTACTTGCAGGGAATAGTGTAAGCCTGGGTGCTCTGAGCTGTCTGCATTACACTTTTCCTCTTTAAAACCAGTACTTAAACACACAGTGGCCACAGTAATTTATGGAGCAAACCCTGAAAAATTCTAAATCAGGATTAGTGTCTATTAACTCTATTAAGTTCTATTTGGCAGCCAACCAAAGTGTCAACTAAGCTCACATTCCTCTTCATCCGGTAACTAATAGTGGGAAGGCACATGTACAATATGAAGTGGAAAAAGGTGTCTGGGGTAATGGTGCAACTATCAGGCCAAATTCTCTACTGGCATAACTCACAATATTTCCAAACCAGATCTTTCAGAATAGCCTGTCTCAAATTAATTTTTTGTATTCACTTTTTAATAAGCAACTTTCCAAGTAATGAGGGTTTTTTAGCTGCATGACTCCTATTAAAGTCAATAGGAGTCATGTGGCTAAAACCCTATGTGATGCTTGAATTTATTGGAAATTGGCATCTGCTGCTGAGAGCACTTCTATTGTTCGGTCTTCCTGCCCAATCATCACTCTCTGCCTGGCCATGTAGCCCCTTGTGCTCCTACTTGCTGGAATCTCCATGCCTAACCTTTCTATTCCTTCCCCAATATCCTTTCACACTAAAAATAAAGGAGCCTCCTCTGCAGGATCATTACTGCCTCCTGCCCTTTTGTTTGGATTTGCCGTGTGCGGCCTCTTTGTTCAGGCTCAGCTGTTGCTGAACTTTGCTGTTGGCTGCGCTGAATCGCTGCATTGTTCGTGCAATCCCTCACGTTTGCACAATGCTGCAGGAGCTGGGGAGATGAAAGGTGCCCTGCACACAAAAGCCTGGCTCCTCACGATTTCATTCTGAGATGATAGGGGTTAAAATGCCATCAAGTGGGGCTGATGTCATTGCTTTACTGAAAAATGAGCTTCTAGCAGGTGTTATCAATTATTACCTGGGAATATCTTGCTTCCCCAAAATGTTACTCAACTGGAAATATGCTCCACTGCAATTTCTCTGAGATGTTTTCATCAGTGTGAATGTGGGCTGCACAACCAACCCTTGGAGCATTGTTGTAGGAGTTACTCATAAATAACTGAAAGCAGCACATATTTTGTTAAAAATACCAAAACAACTTTTTGCTTTGTTCCCTATACATTTTATATGGACATGCATATGGATATTTTTCTAACTTGTATATTTATCATAGAATCATAGAAGATTTGGGTTGGAAGGAGATCATCCAGTTCCAACCCCCCTGCCATGGGCAGGGACACCTTCTACCAGATCCAAACCCAAACCATTCTGTTATTCTGTTCTTCTATGATTCAGTGACCAAGAATTTATTCTTCTTCCAAAAGTGTCTGTGAACATCTGAGTTTCAAAAAAAAATTATTTAATGGCAATCTACTGGAGTTTACACACAGTTTTAAGAACAGTGTATAGGAAAATTGCTAATGGTTGAGTCTGAGTATTGCACAGCTGTATAATAAAGGGTAGAGGCTGCTTAGAATTCTGAAGAGGAAGTGTACTTCAGATCCCTTCAGGTACTGTATTTTTTTTTAAAATAATCATAGGATTGAAAATCAAATCTATCAGACAGCACTAGTCAAGCAACTTGCCAGTCAGCCTGGCTAAAGTAAAATTAAGGTTATCTTCAAGGAAGATCTTGAAGAGCAACAGAGCACTGAATGAATACAGAACTCTTTCTGGGACAGTTATTGTTGATAACCTCATATTTTAACATGAGTGCACTACACAAGAAAGCCCTCAGTGTTTCCCTGTGAGAAAATTTTACATTTATTCAGGCTATCATAGACTGAAAAATCCTAAAAAAGATGCTTTTTTTATTCATTGAGTAGCTTTAATGCTTATCTAGGGATGCCAGTTCTTCAGAAGCTTATTTGTCCATCAGAGGTGCAACACTTGTGGTGCAAATGTTGGTACTTGAACATCCCTCTTTGCTCTCATTATTTGGGAGTGTGCTAAGAGAAAAGGAGTCCTTTTCTCTTATGTCTCTTCCCTCCCCAGTCTTGCTTGTCTTACAACCAGAATAACGTGAGTTAGTGGCAAGAGCTGTGACCACCTTTCAGGGTTTATCCTGAAAAAAATAGATTCATGTTCTTACTACATTTTCTTGGTAAGGCTGCTGCTGGCCAAGAGAAATTGCAAGTGTATTTCCATTTGACAGGGTTCAGAATGACCTTTGCTCATTTTCCACAGGATTTTCTGTGGAACATTTACCATAGCCATGTTTATCAAAGTAGTATTTTTCAGATTTTCCACTTTTTTGAAGTCCAGTGTTTGGCCTGAGAAGTACTTTGTTAGTAAACAAAAGATACTAGAAACTCTCAAAGATAAAATGTGCAGGATGAGCACGTGCAACAAAAGTGCTGGTAGTAATATTAATGTTTTAGAAAGGGAGGGTGGATCAGAGATGTGTTTTTGAAGAAAAATTAAGAAACTTTTCATTAAATAAATTGTCTAGCATAAAACTGACCTGTGCTAAATTTGAACTGCCCTGGAGAAAGAAAAAACTGTGCCACACTGTGGAACATCCAAACGAAGCAATCCCCCAGATAAAAGATTTAGCACAAAGTTAGTTTCAAACTAAAGAAGACCAGCACTTTAATCTTTTTGCTTGATTTCCCTTTCAAACACAGTCATCCATTTAGTTCCCTGCTGTCCTCATGAAGAATTTCCTTACGATGAAATCAGGGTTTGGAGATTTATTATGCAACGAGCAGAGCAGGTTCAAGCTGATAAAGGCTTCCTGGGTGAGTGAAGGATGCTTAATGCCAGGAAAGATACTCTTTTAATGTGAGGTTCTTGACCATTTATTACATAAAAATGTTAATCTGATAGGGTTTTTAATCTGCTTGTTATCAGCGGTGGCTGCTTGGTGCTAAAGACAAGATAAAAGGCAGAGCTGAAGAAGCAGATTTGGGGAGCACTCACTCTGTTAACATGCCCGATGCAACACACCTGCTTCCCATTTATCTGCTCTTGCAGAGGAGGAGGAGAGGGATTATGGCTGCGATAAGGCACAGCTCGGTGGGCTGGTTGGGCAGCGGAGTGCGCGCGGAAAGGACACCGCGCCAGAGATAAGCCGTGATAAAGGTGGGGACAGGCATTTCCCAGGAAGCTCTGCGGAGCGGAGGATTTGCTTTACCTGCCATTTCGAGGGGTTCTCCGAATGCAGAATATTTAATCCCTTCTCATCCGTCCACATGCCTCTCCTGCCCCACAAGCTGCTGTGTGACCTGCAGAATTCAGGAAGCCAAACTTCCTGCAGATTTTGCATTCATGTTGTGCCCTGGGCTTGTTCCAGTTAATGCATGGGCTGGTCCTCCCTGTGAAATCTTGGCAGGCAAGAGACACTGTGATTAGTCCTGCCTTTTGTGTGTAAAATAGAGAGTGGCTGTCAAACTGGGCTGAAGTCTCTCATGGACTCAGGAGTCATTGGTGGCCTGGAGGACAAGCACTGTTATCATATAAGCCCTGTATTCTGAGAAGACAAAGATAAAGGTTATCTCTGTCTGCGAGACAAAAATATGAACTTTTTCTTGCAGGATTTGGCTCAGTAGTAAAGTTTTTGATTTGAGTTGACACAAATATCTGCAATCAGTCAAGTAACTGGATAGCAAACAGCCTGGTCATTTCAGAAAATGTGGGGGATTAAAATCTTTGACCCTAGGATGAAACTATGACCAGCCCAAGCTTTTCTTGCCTAAGGAGACATGAACTCATTTCCTGCACTGAATCCCCCATATTTCCTATACTCTCATAGACTGCCATAGCAACCAGCAACATTTTTACTTTGGGATGATCTGCTTTTTACCCAAAAGAGATATTTACAGTTATCATTTCTGTTGGAATCAATAAAAAAGGCTTCTTTGGCAATGTAAACTCACACTGCTGAGAAACCTCCAGTGATGTCGTGGGTTGAGGGTGAGTTCACACAGCATTTGGTCTGAATGGGTACAGCCTGTGCAGGCACAAGCACTCTGGTGTTGTTGTGACTTCAGGAGGAGCCATGGATGCACAAGCTGGGTGTATCTAGGAGCGAGCTACACGTTAGGCAAATAAAGCATTTGAAATGACTTTGAAGTGACCAGGATGAAGTCTGCATGTGCTTTGGTGTAGTGTGGATGTGAACTGGTCAGTCACAGAAAAATGGTTAGAGCTGGATGGGTGCTACGCAGGTGCTGCCCAGCATCTCCCACTCAGTGAAACCAGTGGATTGCCAGAAATCCTGAATCCCACTTTGAAGTCAAGTAGGATTTCTCTATCTTTGAGCGTGGAAGTTGGCCCTGCCCATGGCAGGCGGGTTGGAACTACGTGACATTTGAGGTCCCTTCCAAACCAAACTGTTCTAGGATTCTATCCACATATGCTAAATCCAAGGGAGACACATATTAGCAATCCTACATCATAGGCATTTATGTTTATGAGGGAAACAATGGTTAGAGTGAACAAAACTCCCAAAGGCAGAGCAAAACAAATGCAAAGTCAAGTGCTGGTTGCTTAGTCAGACATTTCCTTGCTGATCCACTCAACTGCATTTAAAAATAAGTGTATGTTGGGGAGGTGTGTAACTAATAGCCAGGGCACCCAACCTTCTACCTTTCCCCCAAAAGCATTAGCAATATTAGCAGAAGAGTTTGCCAAAGGAACTAGGCAATACCTTGGTGCAAAGACTGTTTAAATTAGGGTTTTCTCTTGAATTCAGATCTGGAAGCTCCTTGCTCAAGCACCAGAGAAGCCTCTACTGAGGTTGCTTTTTGGTTGAGCATTTCAATGTTTTCACCACACCAACAGTGTGTGAAAACCACAGTGACAGGATGTGGTCACTGCTGAACTGAATTTTAGTTGATCTGAAGACTTAAAGTGCTGTCATATTAATTTAGTCTTGGAAAACAAACCCCAAATGATCTATCTAGTCATTATAGCACCAAGCTTCCTAGAGGACAAGGAGTGTTTGGACAATGCTCTCAGGCATGTGGTGTGATTCTTGGGCTTGTCCTGTGCAGGGTCAGGAGTTGGACTGATGATCATTGTGGGTCCCTTCCAACTCAGGATATTCTATGATTCTGTCATTCTACCTTGAGTAAAACCCTCTGGTCTTAGGCAGATGATTAACAAGATTGATGATTGCAAAACAAAATGGAAAATGTCCAATAATGACATCCTGAAGATGACCTCAACTAAGCCTATATTCACTGTCCAGGCAGTCATCTGAATAAATAGACTCTACCAGGCACTAAATGGGTTAAAATTCCTGAGGCAGCAGCAGCACTTTTGTATGGCAGAAGCTTTGGCCTCTCTGCGTTAACGGAGACTGTTAGCAGATGGATCCCGAATGATCTCTAGTGATAGGATAGAGGAAGGAGTAAAGAAGAAAAAAAAAGCAGGTACAGACACAAAACCCATGGCTTTATACATCAAGTCCTACATCCAAAAGCAAATTGGAAGTCAGTGCAAGCCGCAGAGAATTGGTGTAACGTGTGTTGTTCGCCAGGTCTGCTAAGTACGCAATCAATATATTTACTCCCTGGATAGAATACAATCCTGCTGTTGTGACAGTGCTACTTCTACTACTCTGTGAAGAAAAATGACCCCGTGGAGCCTGTGATCCCTTTCTGGTCAGAGCTTCCACTCTTCAGAAGGTATTTTTAAAGATAATCGAAAATCATAAAGAACATTTGCACTGCACCAAAGCCAAGAAATTCAGGCACACAATAGAATTCAATGGCGAGTGATTAGCCCAATCTATTTTACTGAGGTACTGCCAAGTTGTCTGGATGGTTACAGCAGCAAGCATCACTTCTGCAACCCTTACATGTAGCAGACAGAGTTTCCAGTGGATTCAGATGAAATTCAGCTTTTAGCTGAATTTTGCTTCGTATGGTTTTTAAAGGAAAATCTTGCCTTCTCAGGTTTTTGTTTGTTTGTTGTTTTGTTTTTATTTTTGCTGTTCATGCTTATTCAGGTATCTGACTTTATTTGAACATTCTGAATGCAAATTTATCTACTCAAAGAGCTCAGGCTTAGGCTAAGCAGCAGACAGTAGTCACAAGATACTCTTCTATCTCATTAGCAATGGAGAAGGGAAAAAAGAAAGGAAGGTGGGAGTCATGAGGAATGGACACTGACTTACAGCTAGAAGTGGAAAGAAATCATGGTGATGAGAGAAGTTTTTGCCAACCTACATCTTGGATAGGAATTTTCTGCATCCCCTGTAGGATAGTACAGGAAGATGAGAGAAACAGAAACAGAAAATCTCTGCTGGGAATCTTTTAAAGGACTTTGTAAAATCATGGCAAAACCAGCCTAAAGGAATAGTCTTCTCTTTTGACCATCGTGGTTTGTTACTGGCAGATTAATGAGAAGAGTTTGAAGCAGAAGATTAATGTGGTCTATTCTTACAACCTGCTCCCCTCCTCATAAATCTCCCATTATTACGCATGCACTAGGCAGCACATTGCTTCACCTTCTCTGAGACACGAGTCCACCAAC
The DNA here is from genome assembly GCA_013400735.1 of Pomatostomus ruficeps. Classification (NCBI taxonomy): domain Eukaryota; kingdom Metazoa; phylum Chordata; class Aves; order Passeriformes; family Timaliidae; genus Pomatostomus; species Pomatostomus ruficeps. Next base: position 167,251 of record VYZT01007343.1, on the reverse strand, counting down.
AACTCTCTTTCATTTGCTCCCCTGTACTTCCCAGAGGTCAATATTCTACTTAAATAATACCTACACCTCTCCCAACTGGTATCCTTTTCTCCTCTGGCAATCCCTCACCACCACTAATGAACAAAGAGGCCAAGAAAGGAAAAAAATTAGACTCATGGAAATATCCTTTTTGGATCAACTCTTGATCTGAGAGTACAGATATTTAAATACAGTGTGGAAATCAACTGAAAGTGTGAAAAATTAATAAGAATTTGATTTCTGCTTCTTTCTCACTGGTAAGTTTTGTGCTTTGTTGTCTCCTTTTTGTCTTGGGAGGGCTAGACAGCCCGTTCTTTGATTCTTGACCTCTTGCCCTAAAGAAGTCCACGAGTTAACGTCACAGACCAGCACCTCAGCTGCTGCAGGGAAAGCTCCCATAAGAGGAAGAGCTGACAGCCCAGGTGGACTCTGATGTGCTTCAACTTCAGGAAGCATTGCAGTTATAGCCCAAATAGAGAGGAGAGCACACACAGCTCTCTAAACACCTCATCGCCGCGTTCCCATGGCATGCCTGGGAGAAGCAGAAATCATAGCTGCATTTTGATGTTATACAAAGATAAAGAACCAGCTAGATGAAGTGATTTATTTAGGGTCACTCAGAACAACTCCAGTTGAATCAGAAACAGAGCTTCAGTACCTGGAGCCTTGTTCCAGTTAACAGTCGTGTCTGCCCAGGTGACAGACTACACTTCCACTCCACAGAATAACAAAATCAACTCTCCTGAATACACCCTGTTAGAAATGTTGTCCCCTGTAGCAAGATTTCAAGAGATTCACAAGCCTCCTACGTGCACAGAGACCAGAACAACCCTGCCAAATGCTGTCCTAAATTATTCCTGTGTAAAATTCATTGGGTGCAAAACAGGAGTAGTAAGAAAGGCGGAAGGAGATGAGCTGTTCTTGAAAGTTTTTTCTTATTATACAAACATGAAGTCCAAAGATTTTCCAGGGAATTGTTGTGTTAAATAGCCACAGTTGTAAATGGTGAATTCATAAATGAATACAAATGTGTAGCTGTCATAACTGGCAGATGACACTTCCTGAAGGATAAGCTTGTACTCTTCCCCAGCGAAAGCAGCATGCAAGAGTTTCATCTCCTGAGACTTCTAATGTACAAATTCTTTGGCAATTCCTCCTAAGGCGGAACTGTTTTTAATTTAGAAGACGTCAACCTACTTGTACTAGTGGGAGAAATTAATAAGCCAAGGATGCAGGTTGGCTGTACTGTAATACTGGGTAGATATGTCTCCATTAATTGCAGGATTGCCTGTGTTCACTTAAAAGCTGTTCTGTTTCAGAGCTTGATCGTGTTGCCTGTGCTCAGATAAAATTCCCTGGAGCTTCTAACACCTTTTCTGCTGCTGACCCCTCAGGGGTGGGTTTGTTTCATGTCTGCATGCTTCACATGCTGAACCATATATTTCTTCTATCTGTATGGCACAGATATGAATATAGATAACCATATGTCCTCTAATACTGAGCTGGGTTCGCCCTAATCTGTCCTAGACATTTAGAAAGGCAATTAAAGCAAAGAGAATCTAAAAGCCAAATTCAAGTGACCTGGATTGTAAACAGGTCTTTGGATCTATATTTTGCCTGGTTGCTTTAACCAGCCCCTACATGGGGCATCATTAAAACCAAATTTCTCCCCTGACCAGGCGTGGGCACTTCATGCTGCCTGAATATAGCCTTGATAAATGGGGCACAGTCAGTCTGTGACCAAAAAAAAAAACACCAAAAAAAACCCCAAACCAAAAAAAGAAAGAGACGTTTAAATTCACATTTCAACTCTCAGCCTGGTACTTTTCTACCAACTTCATGACCTTTCTCCACCTGAACTCATCGAAAGGCCCTGTGCAGGACAGAGGGGGCATTTACTGGAGTTATCAACTCATCCTTCAAATTGGAGGAAAAGCCTGGCCTGAAGGACTGGATGCAGTGTTTAAGCTTGCAGATATTCTGGCAGACTTACAATGTGTGCATGTACATGAGGATAACCAAAGTCCTTCAGTTTTCCCTATCCACTTTTCTGCATGATTATTCCACCCCAGCAAACAATCTATTATCTGCTGGACTGACTTATTCCCCACATTTAGTAACTCTATTCATGCTATTAAGTGAATGATGCTCTCTAAATACCAGACATATATTATGTACAATTAACTTCCTAAATCTGTTAGGGTAACAAAAATTTGACAGAATTAATGCTGTGCTCTCCATACATAACCTATGTAAATGTTTCTAAATGAAATCAAATTTAAAAAAAATAGTAAAAAGAAGAAGCTTTCATTCTGCAGTGAAATTTTGTACAGTTCAACACACTCCCAGGCAGTGGGTATTTTTTGCATTGATTACTTTTTTTTTCTGAATAGGGATGAAGTCTTCCCTTATGTACAAAAGAAGATATTAAATTTTGGATGGTGCTGTATTTAAGAACAGAATTCAGAAGGTGCACAAACATCAGAAATTCACCAAGAGGTTTTGTTTAGGAGGTGAGCTTCTGCTAACTTAAGTATTCTTACAAATAGTTTAAGTGAATGGAAAACACATTATATTAAGTTACAATCAGCTCTTTTGGTATTATTAGTTTTAAGTGAGATTGACTTGAGATTTCTAGTCACGTTTTGATCTTAGGGAGCTTAAAATGAGGTCAGGGAAACTACCCCACTTTCCTCCTGACATCAATAAAATACATTTTCACTTGTTTGGTTGTTTTTTTTTTCCTGGCCATTGGAAAACTCTGCATAAATGCTGGTAGCTTTTCATGGGGAACAGTGTTACAACGTAACCTTCCACATATTACTAAAAAATCCAAACCTTTATAGAACTTCTTTCTCTATGCTATAAGTTGTCTAAAGGATGTGCAATCAGTACTTTGTGGAAATGATCCATATTCTCTTTTCAAAAAAGGACCAACCTTTCAGGTCTGCAATTACTTGAGTAACAGAGGGAATTTCACAGCCCTAAGCAGGAGCTTGCCATTGACTTACAATTATCTCCTTTTATCAGCCAAAAGCGTGGTGTGGTCTGGTATTTGAGATGACACCAGACCAAGACTCAGATGTTTCACTGAATTATTTATGACCTGGGACAGATACACCTGCTCCCTGCCTTTCTCACTCCTCACCCTTTATATGCCACTCTTTTTCAATGGGACATGTTTAGGTAGAGATTTCTTTCTTTACGAGCAACACCAAGCACCAAGAAGCCCCGGCTTTAAGCAGAAACCCTAAAAAAGGAATATCAGCAATAAACAACATCCACTACACAGTATGAATGGCTGCAAAATGGTACATCGAAAAACAATGTGGAAAAAATTAATTTGAGATATTTAAGGTTCAGAAAATTTGATGATTCAGTCTAATTGGGTGCATTAAACAAACTATATGCAAGGGATATGCTCCTGGCATGCTGTAAAAGCCTTCTTTTCCCCTTTTTAAAATGAGAAATCTTGTTAATTAAATTTACTTACTAAACAGCTTGTATTACAACAGTAGAAAATGACAGATGTCTTTCATAAAATTAGTCATATTGTGGTAATTTTCCCCTCTCCCCCAAACATTGTGAGATTATGGGCATATTTTCTCCTCTTAAAAAGCTATCTGTCATAATTGGTAACGAGTTCCTTGCAAAAATGTTCTGAAAGAAAAGGTGTTCTGCGTGAAATACAGCAAAGTTTTCCTCTGACAGATTTTCTCATTGCCACTTTATTCTGCAGGCTGCTTGCAGAAAACTGCATAATTTTAAAGGCTTATACTTATAAAGGCCAATCATGTATTAATTCATTTGGTATTCATTGAGAGACCTTTAATCATGATGGATTAATTTATTATAAATGCGGATATAATATGTTATTTCATAATATCACTACTGTAATTTAGCAATTAAACAGTCTGTTATTATTTCAATCACTGCCCAGATCTGTATCATGATACAATGTTTTGCTCCACGGTGAATTATTTTATATTGCGTATAGGACAATGGGTTTTTTGGAGAGCAAACCTTTGGGGAAGCAGAAATATATAAGATAATACTTGGCTCTGAGATGATTCATCCTAAATACTCAGAGCCAGCAAGTCAGGAGCTTGCAGTGATTACAGGTCTGATCCAAAGCTGGCTGGAGTCAATGATGCACTCAGCATCTTGGAGCCTTTTGTGAGTGAGAGGGGTGTAAATACTTATCAGGAGAAGGATGTGGAGAGGGCAAAAATCAGGCAGGTGCACCAATTAAATGCAATCTGAGATAATGAGCAGAAATGGTCAGATACTAGAAAATTTAACCTGTTGTTTGAAAATTTAACCTGTTGGTTTTTGAAAGCTGAGCAGGGGCTGACCTGTACTCCTGCTCCACTAAATAGACAAATACAGAGCTTTCCAAAGGGCCTGGGAGGAGGCCATTTTACCCCCATCCTTAAACTGCATTCTTTCACAGTTCATACGCCCTCTGATGCTTTCAGCTCAGAAGAAGAGTCAGTGCACATTTATACTGATCCAATTTTACCAATGTCAGGTGTTCAAATGTTACTGTGACCCACATGGAAAAGGCCCTGGGGAGAATCTGGATCAGAAGAATAATTTCCTTATTACAGATGTGCAAACTGTGGTGCTTGGAATAGAGGTACCTTGCTTTGGTCCCTACAGTAAGTGTGGAAAGGTAAGAGGTAGAATCTCTGGAAAATGATACTCAACCATTTCCCTTTGTTCTACCATTTGGCCTTGTTTCTTTGTCCAGCATGTGCTGTTGTCATGTTGGAAATGACATCATAGCAGCATACAACTGCATCAACTGCTACTAATTCTAAAACTTTTCCTTTTTTTTCTTTTTTTTTTTTTTTTTTTTTAAAGGGTGGAAAATGTGGTGGAAGTTGCCAAGTCTGTACCTCTGGCTGGACACTGGAGAACAAATTGATCTGTTACTTTAAGCTCATTTTTTAAGCTCCCTCTATTGACATTTAAGTAACTGATTCTTCTCCATCATTGTTAGCTGTCTTTTTCCTGACTGTCAAGAGCTGCTAAATTAAGATTCACAACCCAGGATAGTTTTCATATGAACCCAAAAGAAGTCAATATGTTTACTTAGATAAATGGTTATTTTACAAGGTAGTGCAAAATGCATAATTTTCTGTGGTATATAAAGCCATGAACCACAATCCATCATGAGGGACTCATTTAATCTCTGATGTATCAATGGAAGCCTTCTTCAAAGAGCAATCTGGGATAAGTGGTTCACATTAGGAGACCTGGAAAAAAGCTGCACAGGGAGCGAGTGAAGAGATCAGAATCCAAATGAGGGTAATGTATCCTCGATCATCTGACAGGGATCACAAAATCCTGTTAAAGCCTCCAGTGTATCACCCTCCCTTTCCAGGATTCACGCCCTCAAAAGCATTTTCTGCTGCTTTTCCTTCTCACATTTGGACTGGATAACAGAGCTATCTGCAGCCGGAGATGAGGAGCATTTTTACAGGCTAACAAATCTACTAGAACCAATGGTTTTAATCTCTCCTTGGCTACAGAATCAAAGCCAAGTTCTCTGCAGGTGCAAATGGGATCTGCTCCACTGCCTTAGGTGGAGTTTCACTCATTTACACCATTAAAGAATTTGGCACTGAGGATGTTGAGATCAAAAGGTTCCAGTTGGCAAGGAGATGTGCAGGAGAGAATCTGTCTGGGGAAATATTCTGAGAAGACTTATCTCTCCTGTGAAAAGAGAACCAACCTCTCCCTAGAGGAGTTTGGTATTGAAAAATCCAAATTATACTAAATTTTGGGACAACTCCTATGACCCTGCTAATTCTAAACTGGACAGTTTGGAAAGCCTCCCAAAACCCTGCAGAAGGAAAGCACATTGGTGTGCTCCTCTAAGTGCATTTTCACATCATCATATCATATGCATATATTATGCTTTTATTTTCCCCTGACAGAACAATTACTGAGGGTCTGTATTGTTCATTTAATAAAACCAGGATTGGAACACGTCCTGCCACAGCCTCTTGCACAACACACACCAAAAGAAGTATCATTATTAGTAGATGTGCCTGCATGATGCCACTACTCCATTGCCAGAAGTAATTTCACCTAATTTGGAGTTCCTGCATATGCAACAAAGCCTTTGCCATTATTGTTTCAGAGACAACTAAGAAAGATTTGTTTATTTGTTAATAATAATTTTGGGAAATACAGGAAGCAGTGAAATATCAAGACTAATTTAGAAAAATTCTCAAAACTAACATTTGAAGTGAGTAGAATCACATAACCCCCAGCCCCTCACCCCGTCTTGCTCTGCTAAATGTATGCAGCTGACTTTTCCAAAAGGACAGCATCAGTATATTTACACTTTTATATCTTTGGATGCTCATTCAGAATCCAATTTGCTCCTGGACAAGGGCATATTGATGAGTACCTGGAGTGTTTATTTGGATGGACGTACTTGGTCTGAAAGCCAGCGCCACTGCAGCAGCCCTTATGCGTTCTCAGTAGCTCTGTACCAACAGCCAGTCTTCTTTCCTCTCAGGAAGGTGCAATTCTTGCCTCTGCCCACCCTCTTTCAGGTAGCAGGAGGACTCTGCACCAGGCTGGATCAGGTGTTTGTCCAAGGCACTGTCCTGTGTCCATCAGTGGGACTCAGTGGATGCCCAGAGCAGGCTATAAGAGCAAACCAAGCTTACAGCTCACTTTTCCATCTTCCCAAACTTCCTGGTTCAGGGATGCTCTGTAGATGTATCAACAGACTGAGTTTTTATTGCACAGGTCAGGATATACTTTTATATTTAAAAGCATCCTACGTAATCTGTACAGACACCTGGCAGCAGTTATTCCCAGCTCTTCTTTTCAGGTCCCCTCTAACATGGTTGGTAATGCCTCAAACTGCACCTGGCTGAAGTTCAAATCAGTCTCTGAGTACTCTGGGGAGGGCTTTCCCTTTGATCTGTTTCTACTCCTTATGTCTTCACTAATATAAAGATCCAGACCAGGGACATGGCTAAAGTGCCATTGCCTGACCATTCACAGATTTTAGTCCACAGCCCACTCCTTTGCAGAACTTTGGGCTGTGCCAAATGACACTCTCCAAAACATCCCAGGTTCTGGGCTGGTGGACAGCAGGTTCCCCAGCCAGGCTGGATGCTGGCGGCTCTGCCTGGGCTGGAGGAGTGTGTGTGGGTAGGCATGAGCTGCAGCACCTCAACAGAGTGTGGGGCCCCCAGGTGCTCCTTGGCTCTTTTCTTCCTGGGACTGACAGAACCCCAGAGAATTGTCCACAACGTATTCACCAGCAGCAACACGAACCACTACCACCAGGACTTTCAAAACCAGGTTTATCATCTTCCTAAAAACAAGTTTTCTCACTCTGGAAAATTAATTTTAAGACAATGAATGAAGCTGTATAAAGAAATTGGAGGCACGGAGGATCTTTCAAGATGGTCCCCAAACTGGTTTTGCAGCATGTGAAAATTAGTTCCTTTTGAAGAGTTTCCTGTCCTGCTTCAATGTCATTTATTCTGTCCTAATGTATTTTGTGAAAGTTAAGCAGAGAAATACATTTATATAAGACAAACCACTAGTAAGGGTCATAGACTTCCATTTTTATTTTAATAAAATCTTTGAAGACTAACTCGTACAATTTGTGAATCACACTTCATGAGAAAGACTTGCCAGAGGTTTTTAATAATTTGAGGTATGAAGCTGATTGGAAATAACAGAAAAAAGAACTGCTTCTGTATGCTCACTCATGTATTCAACCAAAGATAAGTAGCTAAATCACAAAAGTATATTCTTATACTGATGAGAGAGAAGGATATAAAGAAAATTAAACTATGACAATGTTTTTGTGGTTTATGGTGATCAGATTGTCTTCATATACAGAAGGGGTTGATTATCCTTGTCTAAATTATACAGATTTTTCTTAGATAAACACATCAGCTGACGATATTTCTACCTTTTTCCAAAAGGAGGTATCTGTGCAGTAAATTAGGAAATGTCCTGAAAGGCAAGAAAAATGCATCTGAAGAAAAGGAGTACAAGAACAGAGTATTGCCTTCCAGAAAATCACTTTATTGGCTTATTTGAAATCAGAATTCTCAATTCTGCTGTGAAGAAGCTGCAGCTGGATCATTGTATGTCAGCAGTTAGAACTGGGGAATGGCTTATACAAAGGCACAGTATAGAACACTATAGATGTCTAATGCTCTTATTCTTTATTATAACTGTTACTACCTGTCTGCACAGAACTTTGGACTTCTGCATCCTTGTAAGCAAGTTTTAAACCTTTTAAACCAAAACAGGGTGCTTTGCTGCAGAAATGCTGTTACCCTCTACTACAGCCTTACAAAACGTGGTTATTCCTAGTGTAGGAATTCCTGGCTGAAATTATTTTGTCTGTGTGGTGTTAAAAAGTTGTGCATGTTGGATCAGTAACTTCTGTCATCCTTAAAGATTAGTGGGGCTCTAGAGGCTATTATTTGCCATTCTGGGGCAGATGCTCAGCAGACTCCAAGGGATCGCTCTGATTTATATCAGCAGAAGGTCTGGCATGCTTATGTGAGTGGAACTGAAGTTGTTCTCAAGAAAACTGAAAATGAGCACTAATGTAAAAACCCCTACATTTCCATGCAGTTCTGTTGTTGGTATAAACACACTTGTGTGCCCAAAACAAGATAGTTGCCGGGTTTATTAAAGTCTGCCTATTTTTCCTCTGTTTATTCATAATTAATTTACTAATAAAGATTTCAGCTGTGGTGGAGTCTTTATCCTACCATAACAGGAGCTCCTGGCTTCACAGCTTCACTGGAGCAACCCACATGATGAATATGAGCTGAAGAATAGAAGCCAAATCCTTCTAGGCTCTGTGTATTTGTGCTTGCCAGAAAAACCACGGCCAGTTGAAGGAGCAGGAGATGGAAAGTAGCCACCTCTGCTTTGGCACTTCTCAGAGTCCACTGAGGCCACTGTGCAAGCCTTTATCCTTGGGCCTACATAAGTGCCTTCTGAAGCTGGGTACTGGGATTGGGGGGCAGCAGGGACTGCTTATTTACGAGTTACTTAGCAATCCCTGCTGCAGCAGTTGCCATAAGGCATAGCCTCAATGCAGCTTATTCATCCTCCTGGCAAAAGTGATCCTCGGGGGAGGCTGTGCTGCTGGCCAGAGAACAAGAATACTTTACTGCTGCTCTCACAGAGTGTGAGTACATTCACTCTGGGGGCACTTTGAGCATTTGGCCCCATGCCTGGACATCATTACTATTGGGCACTTCCACTGCACACAGCCATGCTGACCAAAGCCTGCGCTGAAAAGATTACATTCTCCCAAACCAATATTTTCAATTTGGCCCTTCACACTTCTGACAGCAGGAAACTTTTGGAAGCACCATAGGCTGTGTTTGCTGCAAACAGCATTACCTGAAAAAATCCTGGTGGATATCAAGAGGTTTCATGAAAACAAGAGGATGCAGAAATGCGGTCCCCTCGATTACGGTGGGATGAGCTGAAGAGCTGAAGTGAAGCAGTTAAACAATGTATGCTCCACATGGCACAAAAGCTCAAACTGCATTCAAGCAGCTCTTTGAAAAAAGCACCTGGTTAAAGAGTTTGGGGTAGCTCACCAGACCTCGCTTTAAATACAGGGCAGAATATTTTCCTACTTATCCTGCGGCTTTACTTTTTATGAATTTAAAAACATCATCCTACCTAGAAATGGGGCAGACAGCACCACGTGTGAGTGTACCCTGAGTCTAAAAGGATTTCAGCTTTGAGTTTCAGGATGCAAGTATTCCTATTCATGTCACAACTGCAGTAAAGTGTTTTGCTATATCTGGGCATAAAGAAATATAAATCAGCTAAAATAAAAATAAATGGGTACAAATCTGAATATCACTGCATTTATGGCATCTCATGGTGCTGGATTTTCAGAAACTGTATTAGTTTTCTTGGCAGAGGCAACTGACTGGAAAAAAATGTGATGATACTCCAGCAACAAAACATTTTCTTACTTGCTGAGCTTAAAACATTTCTGTTGTTGCAGTGGCTTCTATGGGACTATTCCCATACCATAATCTTAAGCACATAATTAAGGGCTTTACTGGATCAGTGCCTGAAAAACCAATGCTGATTTCTACTGAATGCACATTATGTTAGGGACCATTTGTAAGCTCATTAAAATGAACAGAAAGGATCCAGCAGATGCTGGGCCAAGCCTCGGCTGAGGACTTTCATCAGAGAAACAACGTTGTCTCTTGTTTACACTTTCACAGGTCACTGAGTTCCCAGACTTTGAGTCATTGATTACATCGTATTATCAATTAAGTTAGAGATTTGCCATCAGCTTAAATGGGTACAGGATAGGACATGAGGAAATAAACAGCAGAATCATGTTCAATTTGTGATTCTGGATATTGGGTGCTTAAAAACAAGCGAAAAAAGCAGGCATGCTCATGAATTCATGGACACAGAACAGCCTCTGCTTTAGTGCTCTGTGTGTGCCATGCAGTGTGTTTGGGAATGGACATTGCATTTCTTTGGCACAACATTGGACTTTCACCCTTCCTCCCCTCCCCTCAATGCCCAGACTCATAAATCCTCCATTTGTCTCACCTGTAGCTACAATAAAGCTGTTCTCAACGGTATTAACATCTGCCGTGGTCATTCTTCTGGGCTGAGAAAGGCAGAACATTTTCATTGCTCGTTCATTTGTGAACACTAGTTAAGTAAAGCTGTCACTTGTGTCCAATTATGGGTGAGTATTTTATAGCACAGTCTCCTTCCTAAAGCTAAACTGACACGGCCAAGCCCCATTTTACAGGCATTCTTAAATTCTTCCAAGCCATATTTAAAATCCTTATGCTCAGAGATGGCAGGTGCCATGTGTTTTCACAGCTACATTAACAAATGCAATTTTGTGGCAACTTGACCACGCCAGTGAAGCAGTAAATTTCTATAATCTCTGTGGTTAAGAATTTCACACAGGACTTTGCTGGGAATGTGTAAAGCCCATTAGTACAGGAGCACGATGAAGATAACATTAAAATACCTTTACAGTAAAAGCCAAAAAAAAGAGTGAAGTCTGGGGATTTTTTTTTTTTTTTTTTTCTGCTAGAGCAGTGAAACGTGTCAGAGGAAAATGCTGAAGAGAAAATGTAGCTTCACCGAGCTCACCCAGCCTACTCTCCTTCTCAAATGACTGCCACCAATTTAGGTGAGAAGAGGTAATTTGGCTTACACAAATGCTAACACAGGCTTATCCTAAAGCATAACTGGGATGCAAAACTTTATAAATATCTTTTCCAAGCCCTTGCTCCCTGTCACAGTACACATATTGTCCTCACAAATGTTTTTGCAGGCTTAGGGAGATGATAGCCAGAACCTCCCTAGTCCCTGGCACGTGCAGGGTGCAGTGGTGCATCTGCACACCAGTGCAGCTCTTTCACTCACAGGAGCTGCATTTTCCAGCACAAGCTCTGGAATTGGAGCTGAGACACCTTGGTGCTACTCAGGGCTGCCCAATAACCCCCAGCTCCAGCATCTCAGCTCCTGTGAGGCTTGGGAGCACATTTTACCATGCCCAGAACCATAGGGTCTGTGCAGCACCACTGGATCATTGGCTTAACCTGCTTTGCAGCGGGATCTATGCTGACAAATGGGGCTAATGCCACTTTCTATTCTCCTGAACTCTGCACCCACCTCCTCAGGACTCCACAGTGACTCTGAGGGACACCACTGCCAGAGCAGAGCTTTATGCACTGAGACAGAACCAGGATTGGGTTTCTGGTCTCCAACAGATCCTGAGGCAGATGTTAGACTTTGCAAGAAGGTATCTCAACTACTAGCAGAAAGCAGATGAAAATCAGCAGCCGAATCCTGCACAAATTCATACACTGTTTTTTTTTTTTCTGACCTGTAAGTAATTTCAGTAGATATTTCCCAGATTTCCTATAAAATCATGTGAGCTATAGATATTCTTTTCTTTAAAATAGAAAGATGTGATTCCAACATAATCACCTCACTCCAGGGGGTGGATCTTTTGGAAAGTAAAGAAAACAAACTGCTCAGAATGCAATACTAGCCAGGGAGGGAATTGCATTATGGATTGCTCACAGACTTCTTCAGCAGGTTTTACCACAGGGTTTGGGCAAAACTCGTAAAGAGCACAGATCAAACAAGAAAACATCTTTGAATGCTTATAGTTTGTTGTGAGACAGAAGTGCTCTGAAAGATACACTTAGCAGCTCACTCAGTCTCTTAAGGCTTCACACAAGCACACAGGGTTGGGGAGATCAGCTCACACACTTCTGCACACTGTGTGGCTGCACTGAAACCAAAAAGGCTATTCACGGAGAGGCTCTTTGAAGTCAGTGGACTTTTGTCATTGATTTTGAGAGGCCCAGGATTTCATTCGCAGTGTGTAAGGTTAAGCATGTGTGTAAGTCCTTGCAGGATCAAGGCTTAAACGTGTAAACCTGTTCAGCAAGAGTACCCAGCCTTTAATGTCCTGGGAATGTGGCCTCTCCTACTTTGTGACACTGGACAGGCAGCCTTTGCTCTTCACTTGAGTGCAAAAGCTTCATTTGGTGTGCACATCCTTCCTAATTGCCAGGGACCAAGGGTGCAGAAAAGGAAAGGTGTTGGTGGAGCTGCGAGCTGCTCGATAATGGAGCGCCTATGGAAAACACCAACTGCATCAGATTGATTAAGAGCCACTGTTAATGTCTGCTTCTGTCCCTTGTTATCCAAAATGCAGTCCATGGGCCTTCTGGATTGCTCACTGTGCTAGTGGCTGCTGCAGAGGTTATACATTAATCACTGGAAACAGCAAATGTGTGAGAGACCCAGTCCTGTGTTCAGAGCTGCTTTACTACGTGAGCAGTTCGAGTGCATCTTAACACATTTCCTGCTGCCTTCCAAATCTGGCCGCTGCCCTTGTCTGAATAAAGACTATTTCTGCACAACAGAGCTCAGGTTGAGAATAGAACTACTTCAACCATGTGTGATGATCATAGAATCGTTAAGGTTGGAAAAGATCTCCATGATCATCAAGTCCAACCTACTTTGACTGAACAGCACCATATTGAGAAGTGTATCAACAACTGAGTGATCAACCATTTTATGCTGAAATGAATGGCAAAATCCAGTTTCTCTGACTTAAACCAAACCTAAACTTAGTATTTAAGATGCTGAAGGTTACCTAATGAAGAGAGGAATGAATCCTAAGGGAGACCATGTTTATCTGATGATAAAATGTGTTCCTATTGCTGAATGTCTCACCTGTCTAGTGGGGTTTTATGTGTCCAACAGTCATTAATGTGTATTTTTATAAATATTAATATATATTTATGTGCTGACACATTTGCCTATTAAATTAATCAGATTTTCCTTAAATATAAACCTGACTGTGATGCTGGCTGTGGTCATCCTTAGGTATCACTTCCTCTAGACCTTACGAGCAAAGCTGCTCTGAAGCTGCCTCCCTCAGACCCCTTCACCCCTCTGTTCAGGTGGGCTGTGGCCCATCAGCATCACCCACAGCCCTTTACGCCACAAACCATGGACTTGGACATGAAAACAGATGCCTGGGGCTAAGCCCCTCCACAGATGGCCAGGTGGGTTGCAGGTGTGAGGTACATTTGGGAGATGGGGGTCACTCTGAAGAATACACTTTTTTACTCTTAATCCAGCTTTAGCTGTAAAAAAATTAGGAAGCCAAATTATCAGTCTGAAAGGTTTCAAATGCATGAAGCTTCCTTTGGATAAGGGAATTTACATCAGCAACAACTCATTATAATTCTGGTGCCTAAATTAGGTAGACTTCACACTCATGGAGTTTCCCGATTTTGGGATTTTTTTATAGCATTGCAGCATGACTTTTAAATGCCACTGGTCTACTAAGCAGAACAAATAAACCAACCCCAGCACCTCCTTTCACTAGATCAGTTCAGCCTAATAAAATTAACTACAAGGAACAAGATTAATTGGACGTTAAACACATTGCCTGGAATGCACTTGTGATACCTTCCCTCCAGCAGCCCTGGAGGACTAATGATATGTATGAGCGACATGATGTCAGAGATAAATGGGTGTGCCTCTGCAATCCAGTCCTAACTTCACCTGGATTAGCCTTGTTTTAAGCCCACTGCCAGGAATATGAGGCTTGGTAAACTGAAAGGACTATCACTTTTTTCAAGGTATGTAATTTAAAGAGTTTTAAGTCCTCTGCCTTCAAGAAGTAGTTACAAAAGATGTCTAAATTAAGCAAGGCAACAGTATGGGTAGTTGAGAAAAACTGAGGAGGAGAGGAGGTTAAATGGTCTGAGTTTTGAATATGATGTCCTTCAGTGGGATTGTAGGAAAACAGATGTTTAAAAAGCACCTGGTTGTTTTCTCTGACTTTAATGAGAGCCAGAGGTGGCTCAGTCACATGTAGGTATCTAAATCTGGATGAGGTGAATTCTGCCTCTGATGCCCAAATGCCACGGACAGAGAACAATCACCTCTATGGGTAACACAGAGGCAGCTGGAGGTTCCAGACCGAGAAAGCAAATTTAAAAAAAAATATATACAGAGTTTTTGGGTTGCTCCCACTTTGTTACCACCCCCAAGGAAGATGCCAACACTTGTCTTTAACAATGGGAGTAGGAAAGATGTGGCTCCAAGAGCTCTCAGAGCACATCAGAGCAGGGGCTGAGTTGTCAGCATCCACAGGCCATGGGACATGCAAAACCACCAAATGAAACTTTGGGTGATGATAATTATAGTCTAGAAATGAGCTCTCTGGACCTCAAGTTCTCTTTTTTCTTTGTTTTCTTCTTGCTAATATTTTACCATTTACCTTAATAGATAAAATATTTATTTATATTCTTAATTCGCATCTAGTGATTTGATAAATACTGTGAGCTCTATTGCCTTCGGGGTGATGAGAGTCATTAGGAGGTTTTAGATTATTTTTAGGGTTCTCTACACCCTACACAGGGTTAGGAGCCCCAAGGACTCTGCAGGGATCTGCATGCACGTCACAAGGAGATGAAGGATGTGACTGGCTGCCAGACTAGTGGGAGAGGTGTGTTTTGGCAAATGTTGGCCCAATCTGTTATCAGTCAGGGAGCGGGGGAGGATCAGAGACTTAGGGTCACTCTGAGCCTCTCTTGCAGGAGAGGTTCTTGCTGAAAGACGACCATGGCAAATATGTTAAATCAAACGGAAACACAGCAAGCCCCTTACAATGACATAAATCATTTGCAGTTGGAAGAGATATCTAAAAGTCTTTTGTTCCTAGAATGAAATGAAATAATCTGCAGTGGTTAAAATCTAAGAATTTTTTCCAAGATTCTATCCTACTTGAATTGAGCTGACCAGAAATGTAATGCTCATAAATAATCCTGTTCAGGTAAGGCGGTGCTATGACATGTTCTTTAGTAATTCTTCAGAGTCCTGAGAAAAATGTGGGAATTTAGCTTCTCCCAGGAGAAAGCAACTGATGAAATCCCATCATTATTGCCCATGGCAAGTCTGTGATTTACCTTGATTTTACCTGCTGCGTGCAACTCAGACTTTATGTGGAACATTAGAGATGTGGAAGAAATATGAATTATGCCAGCTTTTTGTGGTAAAGGAAATTCATAGCTATGTTATCAAAGTTGCTAATTATAAAACTTCTTTAATATTTTATTAGTAAGAGGGGAGGGAAGATGCCAAAACTTATGGTATTTCACAAGTAAGATTATGGGTTGATTTCTGATTGGTTGACAGGACCCTAATAATAAACCTCATAATTTTATACTACATTCCTCCAGTGATGATAGAAATTCTTTGTGCATAATAGAACCATTTCTATTCAGGAATCTTGTTAACAGTTGTAAACTCAGATTATCATTTTTATTAGCCTAGTGTTTTCTTATTTCTCTGTTACTGACAGGAAATTACAGCAAGTTTTCTGACTTGCTTTTCTTTTTTTTATTACAATGAAAGCAGTAGCATCCAGCTAGAAATTTCCAAGCACTGAATAGAGGACAGTATTGCTGGAAGCCAACAGCAATTTAAAGTGCACAGCTTAATTAAAAATAAATATATTTAAAGACTAAATTCAAAGAGGATGTAGACTGGTAGATTGGGTTAGGGTGGTTGGTGTTTTAGTTCAATGTACAGATATCAGCTATTTTGTAGTTTAAGAATTTAAGAATCCATTCTTGCCACAGAACTCAGCATCTACACTCAGTTGTGCTGTGTTTTCATGTTGCCTCCTAACAGTGAGCAAAGCACCCTGGCTGAACTCAGGCTCTCCCTGCAGCCTCACCCATGGCTGAGATGCCACCATGGCCAGTGGGAACCAACCACCCTGGACTTCTCTTGGCTTGGGGTGCTTAGGGAGCTCAGAGGAGAGTATTGGTGGTTCTTTCACCCCGTTAGGCCACTTGAGCATTGTAAAAGTGCTGTTTCTAGGAGAATGTGAGACTATAAATGCATAATTTACCCACAACAGCCTACAGTTTATTCATATTACATCAGATACGCTTCTAACTGTCAGTTGATACTGAGTGAATAAAAACTTATTTCCATAACAAGAACACTGAATTCAACCCTTTTCTTCTCTGGTTATAAATGGATGGGAGTTTAGGATTACAAGGGACAAAGCCTAATTTTCTGGGCCTCGCAGACCTTGGTGGTGGTGTGGGGGAAGGCAAATTTTCAGGGCAAAAGCAAGATGTGGGAGCTGCAACGACCTCATTTCACAAGACACTAGCATTTTCTGCACAAGCAAAGTAAGAAAAGAAAACTATTGCAGTGCTAGAAACTGAGACTGAAATAGGGAGTGATGAACTCCTGCAAGTGCAGCGCCCTTAACCCTGTGCCCTAACGAAGTTGCTGCGAAAGGATGTGATTTTCCATATGGCACTGGCATGTCCTCTCCTCCTCTCCAGGGACACGGAAAGGACTCTGTGTTCAATCCCACTGCTCCTCATCTCCACTCTCCCTGCACAACTCCTCTCATGATATCACATTATGCACTTGGCAAACCAGACCTTTGAATCTGGAAAGTCTGATGTATCAATATGCAGATTATTAGTTTCAGGACCTCTTTAAAAAAAAAAAAAAGGAAAAGAGCTTTCAAGGAGTTAGAGGACTAAATCACACTGGTTTTCTAACTCTATTCAATTTCTCCTAAAAACCCCATCCTATGTTCAAAAAGTTTTCATCAGCATGACCACAAACCAGCAACTGAGTGTAAGAACAGTGTTTATACTGAATACTACAGTAAAAGCTACAGGATCCAGTCTAAAGTGTAATAAGAATTAATTGCAGGTGGGAAAAGAGAGATAGTTCAGCAATAATAACATCCAGTCCTGCCAGTACTCAGCAATTTCCACTTAAATACAGGACAAGCTCAGCCTTCCTGTTGATTTCAGTAGGTGTTGCAGCATTTAATACTTGGCAGAACTACATTCAGAAAGCCTGGGATAAACACATCACCTTATAAGTTTTGTAAGCTTAAACACAAAGCAAAAGCAAAACACATTTCATTTGCCAAAACCCCAAAATGATAACGTGCTAGTACCAGAAAAAGACTAAAAAGGAGACCTTGGAAATCTGGGGTCTTGCAAGTCAGGAATGCAACATGTTAAACACAGATCTGATTGTGTCTGGCAGGCTGGTATTCATAGGAGGTGATCCACAGCATCCAACTCCTTCTCTACAAAAGCAGCGTCTGGTATTTCATCTCAAAGTTTGTCAGCTTCTGGCAATTAGCTGCTACAATGGTGTGACAAGGTATGGAGTGGAACATCCCTGCCCCACTTCTCCGGAAGAAAAATGCAAGGGACAGCAAGAACTTTAGCCAGCACTGGACAACAATAAATCCTGCCTACACCGACCCCACTTGATGCAAGTGGAAAAATATTTATTTATTTTTACAAAAAGTTTCACTGTTGCACTTCCCTACCTAGTAAACAGCTGAACAGGCAGGATGATACCCAAGACCAGCTCCTCCACCCCCATCTCCACCCCCCTGTCGTATCAGTGCTTCAGGCAACGTTCAGAGGGGGAAATAAAAATCACAAACACAAACCCCCGAACTCAAGTATCTGTTCTGATAGGAGCGTGGAACAGTAACCAAAAAACAATCAAGTCCTCATTGTCATAGTGCGACAATCACAGCATCTCTTCTGTTGAGCAAACAGTCAATTCATAGAGAGAAAAGCATCATGAGGAGAGCCCCGAAAGCTGTTATTACCCATTTTAAGTAATAGGAGAAGGTCACATATCAAGCCGTTACACCTTTTCATTACATCCTAACCCTCCACAGCAGGGGAACCACACTTACGACTGCGTTAGATATACAAAAGCTTTCAGCTCCAAAAAAGGAAAAGAAAAGATGAGGAAAGGAAAAAAAATAAATTAAATTCATCTTACCAGCACGTTACAGCACCAACTTGCTTGAAGGAACGTTGCCTTTACAGGTTTCTCTTTTAATTATCCTGGAAGCAGAAGGGGGAAAAAAAAGAAGACGACGAAGCAGGGTTGTTAAATTAGTGTGTGCTCGAATCTTTTCAGTTTGTCGCAGAGTAGAAAAATACCAAA
>VYZT01007343.1:115006-145928 GCA_013400735.1 Pomatostomus ruficeps | reverse complement strand
TTTTTTTTTTTGTGGTTCCACAGTCAGGTTTTAACGAATCAGTCATGTTAGAGAAGCAGTAATTAACAGAGGTTTCCTGCTATATAATGCAATAGAAAGTACCTAATTAACCTTTGCATCCTCTACAAAACGCCATCAAATGAAGCATTTTCTGGTGTTGTTTTAGTAAGGAACATTTTTGCCTTTAACTTCAGTGGAGTTATTGATGGTTTGGTTTTTTGTTTTGTTGTTGTTGTTTGTTTGTTTTTTCTTTCTTTTTCCCCACAAGTTTTGATGTCATTGATCATCAAAGATTACCTCCTAAAAACACAGAAACCATTTTGTAAATTTCAATTACTTATAAAACCCAAACATCCAAAACCAAACAACACACCAAACCTTCAAACCCCTTTTTGCACTACGTCTAAAAGAACTCTGTGTACTGTGATGGGAAAAGGCTTGAAAAAGAGGTTTTAGAATGAGATTAGTTCCACTATTAAAAACAAAACTTGTAAATTAAAAATACCAAAGGAGACCAAAAAGATCCCTTTCCTCCTCTCGTAAAGTCTCTTTGTAGCCAGATCTATGTAAGTGGCCTCTGTTAAATAAATAAACCCCTGTGTCTTCCTGCTCACTCAGCTTTACTGAAACTCTTCACCTCTGTAAAAGGAATTTTGGAAAGGTGTGAATTTTACAGCTGAGAGAGAGAAATGTAATTTTGTGTAAACTCCGTTGTTGGAGGGAGACTTGGGAATAAACATGGGACATGCAGCCAGCCATGGCTTTCAGCTTGGGGTAGTAGCACATCTTTAGATTTACCACATGTATTAATTATGGCAAAGTAATACCCAGCCTCCCTGCCTGCAGGTACCGTATTTCTTTGTGTACAAGCTAAGCCTTCTTTTGCACTAATTGCTTTCTCCTGCAGCTTTAAATTGAGGGTGGTTTTCACATGTCTTTAATTGCTTTCCTCGGCAACTCACAAGGAAAAGGTAGCTGAAGGTGGCTCCTAAACAAAGATATACTGTAATTAAAAGCTCTTTTAAAGAGAGCTTTTCTGTACGGCACCTGCTGTTAATGGAGTACTTTGTGTACAGTTCTGTGGGGTCTTTGAATACAGTGCATTATTTCAGAAGCAGTGTGTTGTTGGAGGATTTCTACATCTGATGTGGTGACCTATATATGTTAATCACTGATGCCGGGGAAAGAAAAAAAAAGAGACTTTTCCCTTCCCCCAGACAAATCCAGCCCATAAAAAATGGTTTGGTAAAGTGGAAACTACGTTTTTAAACTTCTGATTGCCTTGTGGATAGCAATCACTCAATTTTATTTTTTTTCCCAGTTGAAAAAACCAGCTTGCTACAATTTCCGTTAAAAGATCATGATTTTATAGCATGTAGTTTCCTTACCAAAATTTCTTCTCAAGGAAGAAAATATTCTGCAGTTTATGTGATTTAATAAATGACAGTTACACATCTTAGTCCTTCCCCATTGCCTTGCCTGTGGTTGAATTCATTTTTCATACCTGTGTTTCTGTCCCCTCGGTACATTCTGTTGTCTTGCAATCAATGGCGGCTGACTTAAAAAAAAATCTCTATGGAATGTAATGCTTTGATAAATTAATCTATCCTTGTGTGTTAGCCTTCCAAATGCTCATCTCTTTAGAATAGTTTGTGGTGTGAAAGTCGAGCCCTAGGACAAGAAAGACAGACAGATGCTGTGTCTAAATTCCTGCTCTTTTCACAGAAGAAATAATATGGAAAATAAGGGTGCCAACTTATTCATAATGTGTTTTGGGGTTTGCTTTGATGTTTGGTTTCATTCAATGGGTGGTAACTGATGATTCAATGGAAATAATAGCTAAGCAGAGAAAGAAAATTGCTCAGCAATTTTGTAATGTTGCAATAACAGCCTTGGCTCCAAGGTGAAAGGGGATGTTTTCCACGGTGGTGTAAATAGGAGAGGGAGAGGAGATAACCGCACTCTCATTACTAACATTAAGTTCAGGTGTTCCTAACTGACTCCTGTATTTTCTTCTTTACAGCCTCTGAGCAGAAAGGGACTCATTAAAGGAGTTATTTGGATATTTCTCATCGCTACAGACTGTGTAAAAATAATGAAAAAGGCATCTGCTGTGGCCATGCTGAGATGGTCCACACCAAAATTTTACAGGAGCTGCTTATCTTGTGTTTAGGAAATGTCACGACAGTCAGACAGCAACGGGCCTTAAGTATTTCACTGGAGGTCATCACAAACGCATACTTTAAATTTTTTTCTGATACATATCTCCATGCACCTCCAGCATGTTCTTCTCAGAAGAAAACCTTCCAGACTCATTCATGTGTGTTTTCACAATACACACTGATTAATCATTTATTCTTGCACCAGCACTGACCTATTGTTATTTACTGAGCATAAAATGGCTCCCAATGTTCAGAGCCCAATGCCTTCTGATGCCAATCTATCTCTAGCTCCTCCAATTGAAAGAACTTGTCAGTTCAGAGACTGCAAGTGGCCTAAATTCACTTTTCTCCAAGGTTCAAGCAGCCTGTTAGCAAAGCAGTTGCACCTGCTTTGACCACACCTTTACTAGGCTGTACTCTCAGGGTCTCTAACCCTTTAGGATTGCGGAGCTTTTCCCCTGGCAAGCGCCACTCCATCCTCTCAGACACTGAATTAATGTCCAGGAATGTGATCCCTTTGATGGGACCAGCTGTTTCTTCTGCTGCCAAAGCCTTCCAAATGCTTTGGCAGCTTCCCTAAATGTGCTCAGCACACCCTGACATGTGCCACAGGAGTGCTCGGTGAGCTGCTCTGCAGGAAGGCACCTGCGTGTGCAGCACTGACCCTCATGCCTGACTGGTGTTCCTGCACCTTACTGCACGGACCTGGGAGCAATCCCAGAGGAATTCAGTAAGTGGAAGTTGTCAGCTCCTCAACGAACACCTTTTAGCTTCTGAGCTTAAAACTTAAGAGGTGAGAAACATGCAAATATGCAGACAAAGACAAGATTTGGTATTTATTGAGCCTGCCTGTAGAATCTTCTTTATCTTTTGCAATCTTTGCAAGAGGATCAAGGAATAGCAGACCAGTCAAAGAGGTATTATTAGCAGGGCTAGGAGCAGTGCTTGTCAAAGTTTCATATATTTCCCTTTATACAGCCCTGTTGTCAGCTGCTTACGACTTTTTATCACACTACATTCCGGGATTAAATTTTCCTCTGCCTTTGATTGCTGGAAATCTTTGGTTAAATCAGCCCAGTCTTCATGGAGAGCCAGGCTGAGGGAAAAGCATCTTGAGATGGCTGTAGCTTTTTCATTCAGGACGTCTGTAAAGATTGTGTTTCTGACAGGATTCAAGCAGGGACTTGAAATTTGTCCATGGGGTGACAGTTATGTCAGGGACAGCAAAAAACATACATCCATGAAATTACACAAATGAGGGCACTTCTGGAGAAGTTAGCAATAAACACGGGACAGACAAGCTATATCCCAAATGGTTTAGGTGGTGGTGCATCATGGCTGGAATGACAAGATATCCCCTAATTTTGGGAGTTCAGGAAAGAAGGTTTAGGCCCAGAGAAGTAGTGGCCCATCCCTGGAAGTGTCCAAGGCCAGGTTGGATGGGGCTCTGAGCAGCCTGATCTAGTGGAAAGTGTCCCTGCCCATTGCAGCAAGTGTGGAACCGGATGATCTTTAAGGCTCCTTCCAAGCCAAACTGTTCTGTGATTCTGTGATTCTCTGATGTGGATTTTTGCAATGCCCCTTGGTCTCAAGACTGACACCCACTTCAGTCACCACCGTGGATATGGCCATGATCACTTAAACTGTTCTTAGAAAGGCTCTGAAACTAAAAACAAGAGAAGCAAGCATGAAATGGAGGCCATGCATTAGGAGACCAAATCTGGGCATGTATTGAGGAGGGCAGAAGGAGATAGGAAAAAAAAATGCCTGGAAAAATAACTAAAACTGACACTCTTCTGGAGAGGAGAACAGGTTGGTTATGTAGGAGATTCTTCTGGAGAGAACAGGTTAGTTATGCAGGACTTCTTACATACATAACTAAGTAAAGTGTGAGGAGCCAGTCAGAGGGATTGGTTTGAACATGGAGCTGCACTGTCAGAAATAGGCTGGATGGATAAAGAAAAGTTGTGCAATGAGGAACACATGATTGTGGAGCATTGGACACCATGGTTTTGGAGGAAGGAATGAATGAATTACTACAGTGGTCTTAACTGTAGTTTCTCCTAACTTTTTGAAGTGCCCAGTTTCTATAAACTGTTACGTTCTTGGATAGCATTTTTCTTTGCTAGGAACTTTACAGATTCCTAAAGCTGTCCCTTGTTTGAGGTTCTTGGTGTTATTGAAAATATGAGTTAATTATAATGAAAGAAAACATAATAATCAGCCAAATCCCATTAAACTCTTAACTAGTTTCTGTGCCTGCTACTTACTTGGTCCTCTGTGTCTCTTCTGACAGCAGAGCTTTGCCTTGAAGGGCAAGAACATTCCATCTGTTGAGCTCTGAGGGTGTAAATGCTCTTAAAAAGGAAAATATTTGTCTCTTTGGTGTATACGAGAAGCTGGAAGACCCAGCGTTGCCTGCACTGGAAATGGATAATCTCCATCTCCCTCATGGCTAACTGTGCACAAATTGTGTCATCTCGTACACAAAGGGCAGATCCGATTGGGGCATATGTTATCATAGAGCTGCAGTCACACAGAGGCCCTCAACATGAATACTATTAAAATATGAAGCACTCATAGATTATTTTAGGCTTCACAGAGAGCCCTAGCAGCTACTGCAATAAATCAGAGCAGTTGCCAGGCACTTGTGTATCAGTGCACCCTAGCTGTCGCTTTCCAGGCTGCAGTGCGGCTCTGCTGTGCTCTTGTGCCGTGGGCCACCGCTCACACGCGGGGCTCCGTGCAGGAATTGTCTTCCAGAGGTGTTCCCGTGGTCTCCTGCACAGGGCTGGGAAGACACACAGGGGGCAAAACATGTGCCAAAACGCAGCTGCCTGTCTGAACAACCCATTCTGTTAAACCTCACAATTTCCCAGCCTAACTCCCTTCCCAGATCCCTTCGGTGTCTGATGAGGCAGGGGCAGAATGGGATTTTCCTGATGGCAAGTGTGAGAACCAGGGGTCAGCTCGCCTCACACCTGTTCCATCAGAAATCCCTGCCCCTTTTATGTGACATTAAATGACCATTTGCCGTGAAGCAGAAAGAACAAAGACCTTCAGCACAAACATTTCCAGGTACAACTTCACTACTACTCTATATGAGATTTTTTATGTTACCGGTGCAAGATTATGGATTTCTGTATTGCATTTAACATAAGTAATGAAGCACATGGATTTTGGTTTTAACCAAACCTGCTTTGGTTTGAAAAGCAGCAAGTGATTTTGGTTTTAACTGTATTTGTTTCAATTCAATTGAGTTTAGAAAACTCAGTGGAACTAGTTATAAGTTATTACAGCACTGAGGATAGATTTTTTAAAGATTTGGCCTTATAAATGAAAGTCAGTAATCATTCTTAAGTGTTGTACATAAAAGAGAAACCTCTCACTGAAATGGTAGAGCCTGTTTTTTTCAGAGGTGAAACAAACCCCAATACATAAATTAGGTTTAAATTTTGATCAATCTGAAAATTAACTTCTATTTACTGGGAAAGTCTTCTGGACTATAAAATATTTAATTAAAATATATCAATTCAGAATTAAGATCATTTGGAAACCAGTATCACATTAACTAAACAAAATAATATGTAAAAGTTGAAATGCAATATCAGCAGGTATATCATATTTCATTATATAAAATCTCTTTTGGATGCAGAAGATTTCACACATTGCCAGCAGTTTTTGTAAATGTATACTGCTATGTCCATGTTATCAATGTGTAAGGAAAGTCTTAAAGATATTAAGTAACTTTTCTATAGAGGCAAAGAAAGGGACAGGAAAAAGGATGGATCTCTGCACACAAAGCACATTCCCTTGCACTACTGCTGGTTTGTTTCCAAAGCTGTACAGGTGAAGCTGTAAATAACAAGGTACTAGGGGTGATTTTCAGTAATATTAGTTAGAGTAATGTGACCCGACCAAAAATACTCCCTATCCTAATGAAAACATTGGAGGAATCCCCATCAGGAGACTGGATGAGTTTGGGACAAAACTTTCCTAGAAATCATGTTTTATCTAACAGGAAAACTCAAGTCAGTAGGAAACAGCACAAGAGACAAGTGTGGAAGACCTGCTGCACTCCCCAGTTTTCCTTCCAATTTTACCAAAGTTTATTACTGCACAGCTCTGAAATTGCCTGCTCCTTCCTTCGAATGCCTGAAGTGCTAAAAATTATGTTTCTCTATGTGTGGCTGCTACCCTGGCTACTAGATCTTGATTCTGCACTCTCTCAATTCATCTTATTCTCTTTGGCCAGCTACAATGGAAGTATTAGTAAAAGAGGAAAAGATTTGTTTCTGGAGGGACGTGCCCACTTTCACATCACTTATTTAAGCTCTCTGTTGCAAGACTTATTCAACCACTTCTTTAGTGTGTCCTTAGAAAACAATTATCCCTGAAGGGGAGAAAAAAAATGTCTTCTCTCCTTGTACTTTGCCCTCTGGTACTGAGTTGCTTTCATTTAGAGATGCTCTGCCAGACATTGCCACGCACAAAGCTCCAGCATTTCATCTTGTTTTATGACACTCGTGAATTTTGCCGAAGTCTTTAACTCAAGAATATTTTTTTCTTTCTGCTTCACACTGCAAATTTATCTCTAACTTAAAAGTTTTCTCTCACCTCAGATCTCTTTCAATAACTCTATGTTTCAGACTCTTTTTGCCTTCCTCCCTTTGCTACTCAACATTAATTATTTTTTCTCTGGTGGGATTAGCTTGCAATTTTCTAGGCTAAACACAATTTCGCTTTAAGCCCACATTCCTAACCTATTCAGGTCCTCTTGCATTATTTCACTGGGGTTGATAACCTTTACTGATTCTAGTACCATCTACAACTTTCATTAGTATTCTGTTTACTCTTTTCCCCTGGACCAAAATGAAGACACTAAGGCCTGACCTGGCTCCTGCAGTATCTGCTAGATACCTCCCAGCAACTCTCAACTTTGTTTTTCACTACCCATGATTTACAAACCTGTAGACAGATTTCAGTCCAAGTGACGAGAAAAAGATGGGTGGGGAGAGAGTCAGTAAAGGCCTTGACTCCCTGTAAGCCCCGCCCAGCAAAAACAAAAACACCCCTGAATTATCAACACTGTTTTCAGCACAAATCCAAATCATATCCTCATATCAGCTACTATGAAGAAAATTAATTCTACCTCAGCCAAACTCAGCACAGTTCTTATCAAATGGCTCTGCAATGTCTTACACTCCTGCTTATTTGCTGTATCTGTAAATATTATTTCAGTAAATAACAATAGCTGAAGGCTCATTTGCCCTTTTCTATTGTAGAACGAGGTCTGGGAGTGCCTGGACCTCCCTCTTTGAAGGAACTTACCTTAGAAGGGAGTTGCTGAATGCTTCTGGAGGAGCTGGGCCTTCTTCCAGGAGGCTGGGTAAGAAATTCCCGGTGCTCCATGTTTATTGCCCTTTGGCTGCACATGCATCTTGATTGCCCTGACAGGAGAAGAAGTGAGGCACGTAGGGAGCACCTGAGCTGTGGTACACTGTGATGTGAAATTCTCAAAGGAAACCCCAGCATTTCCATAACTCTTTTCAGTGGCCCTGTACCCCTGTGGATCTGTGTATTCTCCAAAATTCCTGGGGGGCCCAACTCTTCCGTTTATGGAAGTCTGTAGATGCTCGCACACAAGGACCAAGGCTACACATACATTTCCCTTGTACCAGGGACAAATCCCAGGCAAGGTGGATTTCCTGCAGCTCTAGATGAGAGCAGTATGTTCTGGAAGCTTGCAGCTGCTTCTGCAGGTTACCTTCCAGCTTTCCAGAAATCTCTTGCTTCTCAGCACACCCTCCTGTTGCACTGTCAGGACACTGCAGAAAGATGAAATGGCTCAGGAGTCCTTTCAGTCCCTGTGTCCCACATAGAAATCCCCTTTGGAAATGGCACAAAGCCATCTGTGTTGGCTTGGGCTGGAATGTTCAGATTTCTGTCATGGAGAAAATGAAAGCTTAGCCTCAGTCTTTACCACAGCCTAGTCTGGCTTAACTTTTTTAGATGTTTAAATCTCTGTGAAACAAGTAGTTTCCCTCTCAAACAGAGCTGTAGTCTGAAAGGTAGTTTTGGTGTGGCTGGTTGGGTACAGGGAGGGTTAATAGCCCACGGCAGCAGCCTCCTGCTGAGAATTCCTCTTCATGCTCCCCAAAATGCCAGACCAGTTGGGCCACGCTGCTGACTCTCACAAGAGCAGCTTTAGTGGAAAGGGGTTATTAAAAGCTAAACCCTCTGTCTAATGGATGTTATCTCACTGATCCATGTGCAGGAATCCAAGTTTAGACTCACTGTAGCATCAACTTCAGTCCAGCCTTGCTATTTGTAAAAAAGTCAGAGTGCAGGTGGCTCTTGCAGAGATGGAGAAAGCAGTTAATCTACTTAGAACCTTCCCTGTGTCACTGGCTGCTTGGCTGATAGTCAGGATTGCTCTTTAATGTCACATTGGGATGTGTATCTAGTAGCTGTACAGACAAAAGAAACTGAATGGCCTCTCCATGGCTGGAGATGTTGCAGCAGGAGAGGCTTCTTCTCCTGGCTCATGCAGGGACACCACTGATCCAAGGCTGGACTTGATGCACCTGTGAGGCACCTGCCCATTAATTCACCTGGATTGGTTCAGTACCCTGCTATCCCAAACTTGGGTCTCCGTGTTTCAGAGCCATCCTGGATAGCTGAGGAAAGTGTCTTTGCAAATAAGGGAGCCTTGGGAGGCTTCTAGGTGACCCAAGGCCATACATGTGGAGTTGCTGTTCTCTGAGAGCTGGCTGAGGACGGAGCAAGTTCACTGCTCACAGCCTCTGTGCATGAAGGGAGCACTGGTGCTCCTCCCAGAAAATGGAAATATTTCCTTATATGTGTCAGAAATACTGTGTGGGATACACAACGACGCACATCCTTTCTCCTGCTCATAACAAACTCACTCCCTAAATCCCACCTCTCCCCTTTCAAAGGAGAAAGTCAGAAGGAATCCCTCTGTTCATGCCAGGATTTTCGTACGAGGCACTCTTGCTGTTTCCCTGGCTACAAGTGAACTCCAAGTCAAAGGCCTGTAGGGTGTGCTTGTCTTGGGTTGACCCTTTTGGAGACTGTCCTCCAAAATGAAGGCAAATCAAACCTCTACACTGACAGTGTAGAGACATTGTACTGAGGGAAAAACCCAAAAAACACAACCGATAAAACCCCTCTTCAATGTTAACTAACAATAGCATCGACTGACCTCTCTGAGAAAAATATAGAATTGCTATACTACCTCTAGTTTTACAAATATTAATTAGAAAAAGGTGGTGAATCCACGAGCAAAATTTCCTTAAGTGGCTTGTTTAAAACAGAATTTATTAAAAGACAGGCTGTTCTGAACAATCTGTCACTAACACACCTGTTAACCTATTCATTAATTTACCTATTTCCTAAATTAAATTAAAACACTTTCACAAGTCCTATTTTTAAAATACCATCTTGTAAACACTCACTTTTTCTTTGACTTATTTCTGTATGTGTAATTAATCTCTTCTGAAGACTCGGGGAGACTGAGAACAAACATGACATAATGTTATAGCAAACATTATAAAGTTTCTTCACTAATGGTCAGTCCCAACTCCAACTATTCCATGATTCCATGATAATATAGTCCATTACCTCAAAAAAAGGAGCACTTGCAGTAATCTGGGAGTTTCCTTTTGTAAATAACTGTTTTGATCAATTTCCAAAAATTGACAGTTTTGAGACTCTACTAGTTCTTTTTTCCAGGAATCTACACCTAAACGTGCCGAAGCTAAATTCATCACCACTGTAACCCAGTGTGACTGGGAGAATTACACTGGGGAATGATCAGGGTCCTGTGCATTTAACAGCATTTCAAGAAATGACATTTTGGAAAGGCAGCCCTGTTTTTTTTAATGGGTCTTTTTTTTTTTTTTTTTTAAATTCTCTTTCTTTACATTGTGGAAATGATGAGGAAATTGCTTCTTACTATTATGCAAAACCTTATTTGTCAATCTCTTCAAAAAATCAGGAAATATTTGAGAAAGCTGGGGAGGAAGTTCATACCAGCTTTAGCTAATCTGCAGAAAATCCGGCCTACATGACTCCCATGTCACTGCTGTTCCTTTCATCTATTCTTTATAAGGAATCTATTGAACTTTAATTAATATGAAAAATTCAGGTTTTCATCTGATTTAAATGTGACTGACTTCATGCTGCTACTAAAAGTGGAACAAAGTCCAAGCATGGTGAAAACAATGCTGAATATCTGGATTCAAGAGAGAATCTGGGAGCCCACAGAAAGTGTAATCTCACAGATCTGTAATGCTGTGTAACAGATAAGTAGGGGAATGCCAGAAAGTCATTTATATAGATCTCTGTGATAAGGATAAGAGAGTGACACATGAAATATCTATATTATCCTTAGCCTGGAAAGTTTTCTGAAAGCTAATCTCACTCTTTCTAGTCAGGCTGCAGCTTGTTGGAGGCCAGGATATGAATTAATGCTGTCTGAGTTCAAAACAGAGAAGAGACATTCCATGGAACACAATGAAATCCATCTATCCTCCTTTGAGGATGAGCAGCATGGGGACTCTTTAGGGTCTGCGATATAGGAAGAATAAAATATCGGTGCCTGTGTTTCAAAGTGCTGCAGAATCTATATTTTGATTTAACACCTTTGCAAAGCAAACCCCAAAATTTGGAGTTAGATACATAAGCCATGTAACAATCAGCCTGATCCACAGGAAAACAATGAACAATAGAATGATCTCTTTAGAAATTAGATATTTTAATCAGACCTGCAGTCATGTGTCTATGTCTCCACAGAGACCCTGCTTGAAAATCAGAACTGATAAATCCTGTCCTGTTCTTTTTTTCCCCCAGATGGATAAACACCTCAAATTTTATTCCCTCTACAATCTATAAAGATTTGAATCATCATCAAAAAGTGACCTCTTTCAAAAATGCTCAACAACAGCAAAACACACCTCAGACTCTCATTTGATGGCATTTTACACAGACATCTCCAAGCGAGCTTTAATCTGACACTGTGGAACTCAGGGGGCACAGCTCCCCGAGCTCACACACCCCTGTCTGGCAGGACTGCACCTCACAGGAAGTCCTTGCTGCCATGGAGACACCACTGGAATGATGTTAATTTGAATATCTCTACCCAGGACAGCCACCCACCTCTGGATTGCAATGGAGAGAGAAACACGTGCATCAAAAGGCAGAATTATTTGCTTGGATACCTGTTGGTTTCTTCCTGTATTAAGTTCCACATATCTGTTTCTGCCAGACCAGCTGCTGTTATGGTTGGCTGAAGCCAGGGAGAAACGTGAGGAAAAATAAGTGTAAAAGTAATAAATAAAGCCTGGTGCTTAAAGTGAGTAACTGGAATCTACATCTAAGCATTCCTTGAGCTCCACAGCTGTGTATGATTTTGGTGGGAAGAGAGAAGTGCTAAGATCACATGAATGGCACCCTCAAAATATGTTTTTCTTTGCTGACTACATGAACCTCTGGAGTCATTTACATGGTTTAGTGGTGGACTTGGCAGTGCTGGGTTAATGGTTACACTTAATGACCTTAAATTTTTATCCAACCTAAATGATTCTGTGATTCTGATTGATCTTGTGATATTAGTGGTGGCTCCTGGAGCATTGTGGTATTTCCTTCTTGAGCTGAAGGACCTGTTTCCCAGAAATGGAGCAGGGGAAAAAAAAAAAAGGAAAAAAGTTTTATTTTTTTGATCTTCTTGCTAAATTTTTTGGTCATATTAGGAGCCATTAAAGCAGCATCTTCAGCCTATTTACAATACAAAGAGCTAATTCTTGATATAAATTTTCTGGTCCACTGTTAATATTTTCTAGGCGAACAATATCACTTCAGTGGGGTCTGAGCATATTTTAAACCACGGACCTTCTGGCATGTGCAAAGTGTTTTCCTAGAGCTTTACAGATTGAAACAAGGCTGAAACCTTCTGTCAGAGCCCTCAGATTTCAGCAGAGAGGGAAAGGTTCATAATGCTCACATAGGTCTAATGCTGAGCTTCATGCTAAAGCCAAGAGGTTTTGGGACTCAGCAATTTATCTTGTGACTGCCCACTTGGAGCAACATGTTAGGAGGCACTAGCCTTTCTTTTTGTACTAAATCAACACGAAAACTTTCTCATATTTGAACTTGAGCTGAATTTGATCAAGAATTCTAAAAAAATCTCATGCTGAATTAAAAATATAGAAAAATATATATATACATATAGTAATTCCAGCACCTTGATACAGCATGGGAAGTAGAATAATGAAAGCCTTGATCTGTTACTGAGCAGTTTCAGGAAAAGTTTTCTGCACAGAAAGGTCTTCAATCTAAAAATTTGATGAGAAAATACCAGTGTCTCAGGGTTTACCACACTTGATTAATCCCTGCCATTCTTTTCAAATATTATTTTGCACGTTTAAAATATTGTCCTGTCCATATTTTGAAATGATTCTCAATTTTTTTTGCAGTATTTTCATTTGTGTCTCAATCTCTGCTGATAAAGCAAGAACCATCCTAAAAAAGAAGGCCTTTCTCTCCAATGTCTGACATAAAATAAACATGTTTGCATAGTGGCTTACATGGTGGGAACAGATTCAAAAGTTTTGACAGTTTTGTGGGGTTTTTCTCACAACAAAAAGGGAAATTTCAAGGTGGAGCTGCTGGCAAATTAATTTGTAATACTGATCATCTACATTCCCAAAACTGAGCAAAGCTATCATTTTGTTACTTTCAGGTAGGCATTAAAAAAACCTTTAAAACTATTACTGGGATTAAATAAGACATTCTGTCATAAAATACTTGTTTCAAGTGTCCCACAAAAACTCTCAGCATAAAGAAAATCCAAACAAGCACACACACACACAGACTGAAGTCTTAACTAAGACCTCCCCACTAAGCCTTTTCATGGTGAATAGGAAATATCTATTCCAGTTAGAACTGTTTTAAAAAACTGTTGTGCAGACACTTTTTTAGTGTCATGGAGCAAAATGGTTTTTTCTACAGCAGTTTAAATGCAGTATTGCAAAATGTTTTACAACCAATGGAACTGCATTGAATTTAAGTAGACTAAAGAAAATCACTGTTCTTGAAATGGAAACCAAGTAGTCAAAATCAGACAAAGATCTTCTCACACAGGTATTGCTTTTAGGTGGTTGTGGTGGAATTAGGATTTTATTCATGCTGCTTTTATAAGAGGAGATGCAGGAGACTTCTTTCCAGATTTTCCTGCTGGAGCAAAAGGAATAGGCACTTTGAAGTTGTATTGGTGTAAAGGGGAAGGCAGGATGTGCAACTGATACGGGCTGAAATTCTGGGAGAGGTGAAGTGGTTGTGGGTGTTATGACAGAAGGGGACAGTGGCAGAGATGACACTTTGCAGCCCTGTAAATGTTGTTCTAATAGATTCAGGACACTCTGTGGAAAAGCTCTTCTGGATAAATGGCCTATGGGTTGTCTGTGGTGTGTATCAGGTTTGGGTATAGAACAACTCAAAGGATAATCCAAAGGCATCCTGGGGATATGTAAGGAGGCAGAGCCAGGCCTTCACTGTAGTCCTCCTGAAAAACAATTCAAAGTGAGATAAACAATCCTGTTAAGCCTCCACTTATAAAGTTATAAAATTGCCCTTCTCTCTGCTTGTTTGGAAATTCAAGGAGCTGCAGGTCTCCTCAGAGAATCACAGATTGTGTGTGACAGATCCTACCGTGCAGGGAGGGTAGTGGGCAATTGGCAAGGGCAGGATGCCTTTACACTGTGTGAGAGCCATAGGTGGGAAATCAGTGCTAACTGAGGACTCAAAATATTTGAGACAAAACTTCATTGCACTGGCATTGCACTGCAGCTGGATATCACCTTATTTCCATGCTGCATGGTGCTGGTCACACAGCGCTCAATACAGGGCCTCCTGTTTTACCAAGAGTGTGAAACACCACGTGTGAGTTTCTGGTGTCAGATTATTGCCCACCTCAGCATTACACCGCAAGGCTCTTGCCAAAGGAGGTGCCCCACACGCCAAGCAAAGAGAGATCTCAGCATAAATTCACAAGATGGATTGGAAGGTTCAGTACTGCCTGCCAGGCCAGCAGGAGAGCAAGGATTATAACCAGCAGCTCTGCTCCCCTGCCTAGGAGTGCATATTTTTTTCCCTAAGCATATAACAGAATGAGATATATAGTGAGTAGAGCACGAGGCTCACTGTTGTCTTGCCAAGTCCTTTAGGATTGTTTCTCTTATTTGACAACTATGCCTGCATACATTACAAATGAGGATGGATGCCCATGTACTCCCTGTTTTGTAGATTTGTTTAATTCACCTCCTTTTGTTACTGAAAGCATAGTAGGGCTTCAGCAAAAATAAAACATCTGTGGTCCTTGACAGAGCGACTTACAGCTTTCAAGGCATGAAACATGTAAGAGAATTAATTGAAACAGGTGGTTGCAGCTAAATGATCCTCTTTAAACTTTAGCATTTCATGGATCAGTAGGAAATTTTACCTGACTACAGTTTTAGACATGCTCCAGAAGGCACAACCAGGGGCTTTAGTTGTAAGTCTTCGCTGGAATTTAGAAACCTGTTCATACTCTGCTGATATTTGAGCTGGCAATAAAGGAAATAGACCACACTGTTTAGAAACAGAAGTTACACAAAACTTTCTTTCATTATGTAATTGTGTTCAGTGCCATATACTTTAGCTAGTTTCTCTCTGTAGTTTTTGTGGCTTTGGGCTTTCTCCATCCCTCTTGCTGCCTAAACAATGAGATATTTCCTTGCATGCTGTAAAGGCACACAGCAAGGTCTGATTTTTGTTTATAACAACAGATTTGAAAATGGAGTTTAATAGATTTATGAATGGCATCATTTTGCAGGGTCACCTAATCCCATAAGGGAGAGTTTTCAATGATGAACTTTTCTGTTCCTTTTCTATTACTGCAAGGACAGTGCACAGGATAAGGCTCCTGTTCATTTGGCTTCCAGCATCACTCAATGTCTGAGTGCTCGCAAAATCAGAAGGGACACTTTAAACAAGTTGCAAGTTATAAAGTCATCAATTACAATACATAAAGTAGATTTAAAAAATAGCACAAGACAAGCTATTTAAAAATGTTTAATGTTGTTGGTTACTGTGAGGTGTGTCTTGATTTTGTGTGTCCACCTTGATTTACTAAGTGAAATATTTGTTATCACAAATCTCTCCAGGGCTGGACAATTAAGATCAATCAATCAAAAATGAATGGTGATTTTTGTAGTCGTCCCTGAAGCTCCAGGTGTCCATAGAATTGTAGAAGGGCTTGGGTTGGACCTGAGAGATCATCTGGTTTCAATCCCTGCCATGGACAAAGACACCTTTCACTAGACCAGGTTGCTCAGAGTCCCATCCAACCTGGCCTTGAACACTTCCAGGGATCGGGCATCCACAAATTCCCTGGGCAACCAATGCCAGGGCCTCACCACCCTTTGAGTAAAAGATTTTCTCCTAATGCCCAATCTAAATCTCCTCTCTTTTAGTCTAAAACAATTGCCCCTGTCCTATCACTATCTGTCTTTGTAAAATTACAACCACTAAAGAGTCACATCCAGTCCTGCAAATAAAACTGGGCGTGACAAATTATTAATGGCAACAAAAAGAGGAAAAAACAACCTTAAGAGCTGTTTTCCAAGCCAAATCCCCCACCCTGGATGCCTTTGAACATAGCTGAGCTTTGCAGCTGCCTCAGTTATCCCCAGGCTGGAGTGAGGGCCAGAGCTCAGGCACCAAGGGAGGTGCTCAGGCTGCAGAAGCTTGATCAGATCCCTCATTTCAGGTGGGGAGGAGCAGTGCTTGGGACTAGGCTTTAAAAGGTCAAGCCAACAGCAAAGGTTAAGTCCAGGGTCTTTCTGACAATCTGGGAAGCAAAAGCCTGTGAGAGCAGATAGGCCTTCGGCATTCCCTGGAAAGCCGGCTGCTCAGCTGATATAAATCTGCCGAGTTGTGCTGATGGCAGTGGGGTTATTCATCAGCTGAGTGCTGGTCCCATATGAGCAGCAAGCTGCTTTGCTGGGCAGGAGGAAGAAAAGAGTTCACTCTCTGAATTGTGCTAAAAATCCTCCAGATTTAACTCCTTCCCGTCAAAATCCTGAGGTGTTGGATCAGACAGAGCAAATCTCCAGGAGGTACGATGCACACAGAGAGGCACTGAAAGGAGAATTGGGATCTGAGCCACAGCGAGGCTCACACAGCTGTGCAAAACTTGAACGGGACTAGAAGGGAACTGGAAGCAGCTGTGAGGAGGGGCAGAAAAGGCTCCCTGGAGGATGTATAGAAGTGTCAGCGGGCAGGATCAGGTGACAGATATGGTTTATGAGGCCCTCTGCTGCAGTGCTGGCCAGGCCCACACAAGTCGGGCAAAGCTGATGAGTGGGGCAGGTCTTTGGAGACAGCCGGGAAAGGAGGCGCTGCTGAGTGGAGGCTGCTGTGTCACACAGGTGCTGGACAAGGAGACATTGTGTGGTTTGCCAGCAGGCACGAGGAGAGGGCTTCTCCTGGAATCACAGAGTGATTTGCAGCAGGGCGAAGTTCAAATTCAATCACGGCACTTTCGGAATTTTAAATACACCAACATGGATCTTCGGCTGTTTCAGCACCGATAATGATATAAGAATTATTTATAAGGTAACAGGATGGACAACACAAAATCCAGCTGAAAACATAAACTAGGCCAAGGGTTTTGACTTTCTCGGTGGTCATACCGGTAAATAAACCTTTATAAATAACTGAACCAGCAGCTGTCTTCCCAGCTATTAATTGGCACCCATACAGCTGATGGCCCTGCATAAGACCTTTTTTTCAAAGAGAATGCACAATTCAATTGAAAATTATCTTTTGCACTTAGAGTGTTCTTTGATGGTGTATAAGGTTGCTTTAATCCATTTGAGGAGCTGGCTAACTTTTAAATCACTATTGAAGGAGGACCAACAGATAATACAAAGGTTCAATTCCAAAATCCAGTCAAACTCTATTGTTACTAGAACTAGAAAAGGCAAATTAGTCTAAGGAAAGAAGACTATATCTAATTTGGCTCTGTATTTTCTTTTTAAGCTAATTCAGGGGCAGGCTCCAAGCTTGTAAGGAAATACTCAACATGCCATTTTAGAAAACGCCAACTGTGTGATTGAATAGTGTGGAATGTATTCATCATGCTTGTGCACATGGAGACACCTGGAAAAAGCACGTGCTCCCTATGTGCTGAACAGAAATACGTTATCTTTTAAAAAACCCTCAAAGATTGACAGCAAAACGTTCATGGTGCCAACTACACAATGTGCACTACTGGCTTCTGAGCTATGAAAGTGTAAGTTACCATCAGAATCACACTCAATAGCTCCAGCTGGTCTTATTCTGCCCTGAATACTCCAGTTCAAGGATTTCACAGTGACAGCAACACAAAAAGTATTTTAGGAGCTTGTCTTTTGTTATTTTAATAAAATACTCAGAAGTACACTTGGTTCTTCTAAGAGATCTTCAATTCAGGGATCTTCGCCCACAAACCAATGAAATGTCATAAAAACAGATAGTTTAATTTTTGTATTGGATACAACAAGGTCATGCAGTGGTTCTAGAATCCCATCAAACAGAAAACAAAGATATCTCTATTGTTTGCAAAGGAAGCTGACTCATGTTCATATCAATTGCCATTTCTTGCCAGTGCACAGTGACACAGATAAAGGTGGCCCAGTCCTGCAAAGTGTTTATGAGACTGAATGTGATTATATTTTTGCTAGGTGGTTTTTAACTATGAGTTACCTGCTTTTGCTTTTGCTTTTGCCTGGGTGAGTTGTGTTCAAGATTAAAGCAGAGAAGAACAAAACCAAACCAAACCAACAAGACATATGGGCAGTGGAGATAGAGGACATAAATGTAGATAAACTTGAGATCTTCCATGGACTATAACACCACAAATCTATAGATAGTGACTCTTATGAATAAAAGGTCTCCATGAATCTTTAAAAACTTCTGTCCTTTTTCTCTTTTTTTTTTTTCTTTTTTCTTCTTTTTTTCCCCTCTGAGGGTCTGTGTTCTCACTTTGGGAAATATCCAACACAGGGCACTTAGAAGCCAGAATTCAAAAATTTTCTCACCTCACCTGAGAAGACACCTGGGAGCTGGGGACTGAGATGCTGAAAATAAATTGCTACCTGTCTCCCCTCAGTGGTGGGAGTTTCAACAAGTCCAGTCTCTCCTGGTAGATTTTTGGTGGACTTCTGAGCTCCATGCTAACACGAATTGTCATAATTCTGCTCATAATCCTAATTAACTCCAAGGGGGAATGCTTGGTTGCTGGCGAGATTAAGTCTTCTTCCTCAAATCCACCATGGATGAATTACATGCAAGAGAGAGTTCCCATCCTGCGCAGATACCTCTATTTGAGCTGACACTGAACTGCTTCCTCAGGCAGGAATTGCTGGAATTAAGGTGCAATCTGTGCATGCACCATTGCTTTCATCCGCAGAAATATGTGGTTACACCTTGCTTGACACCACCTTACATTTCCAAGCTTTATGATTGCAAGCCTTGTTCAGCAATGGAGTTTTTTATGGTTATCCAGATTGCAACATATGTTCACAAGGATATAAGGTAATAATTATAAAGCTTATTCTACCTTTATGTCTTTGCTGTCGAAGTGACAAAGAAATATGTGATCCAAAGTGCTGTATTTAAGGGATGTCTGTTAGTATTACCTATTCCTTGGGCTTTCTTAACGCTGGAATTACATTGCTGTGGTAATCAGGTTCATTAGTGTAGAATTCCCCCTAATTAGGGTGAAATTCCTCACACATGACATTGGCTCTCAAAATTAGCATCACTCTTAGCAGGTTTCTTGGTTATCCCCAATGTTGGTGGAGAGAAGCACCTCCAGGAGAGAGTTCATCCCAGCGTGTTAGACGGTGACGGGTTTCAAAGATAAATTCTCTGTGTTCTCTGAGCAGAATTAGAAGATGAGAGAGATGAGAGAATATCTTTGCTTCCTCCAAGCAGGAGTCTGTGCCCTGTCTGACCTGTGATTTGCTTGGCATTATAAAGGCCAAAATAATCAAGTCCTTGCATCAAAGACCTTTTGAGTCAAAAGCTCTGTGCTTGTGAGTCATTAGAGCCCTAGGATCAATGGCAAGGGTGGCTTTATTGAGAATAAGGCATCCTGATAAGCAGATTTAGGGTCTTATTCCCAACATTAGGCACCCTGTTTTGAAAATGTTAGTTTTAGCCTCTAGTTTCCAGTCTAATCACCTATTTAATACTTCACATGCCTACGTTAAAGATGTGCTGTGAGATTTAATTAATTTTTGTAAGGATCTTTGAGATCTTCAGATAAGAGGTACTATACTATATGAGTGCCAAGTATTACTACATTACTGAAGAGACTTAGCACAGAAAAGGTTAAGGTCAATTAACATTTTCTTGCCATTTATGCATGTATTTTCAGATCACAAAAAGAAACTGGTGTCAATTTAGTTAATTTCACTTGTATCCATTTTCAAATGAGTTATTTATAATTGATATAAGTTGAAGACTTAGAGATCATCAGAACGGCAATAAATTATACCCTCCTTATAAGCTTCTAACACCCTATGGTTTTAGACTGCTTTGTTTTAATTGAAATGTGAGTGTTTCAATTAGACATTATAATTAAAAAGTTTCAGGATCAAATTATGCATCTTTTAAAAATGGCTCAGGCAAGTACCAAAAAACCCAACACAAAACCTCTCCATGAGTCCCTGAAAATGTCTGTATAGGCAATGCCTCTCTGGGGTTTTGAGTATCAAATCTACAGTTTAATTGAAGCAGCAAAACCTATTTCTTTTTTTTTTTCACAAAAACTGTTGCTTTACTAGATATCTAAAAAAGAGACATTTAATTGATGAACTCTAAAGAAATGTCTTCTGAAAATCACATTTATTCACTTTGTTAAGCACACAAATGTACTCACATGCATTACCACAACCTTAAAGGACTCACACTGAAAGTTTTCAGAGAATGTCATCACCCTCAAATCCAAAAAAAAAAAAATTGTCAGGATTTGGGTAATTTTTAGAGAAAAAAGCTGTGAGGTTCAAGTTGAGAGACATCTAGATCAAATTAACCACACAGTAAATCGCTTCCATTACACATGGAATATCACCCTTCTCTAACTAAAACTATTCAATCTTGCCATCATGTTGTGGTAAAGATCTTGCTTTACATTCTGGCCATTAAGGTTGCTTGAGTTAAAAAATAGAAGAAAAGGATAAAACTTAGTCAAGAACATTTTCATAAATAAACAATAAACACAGTTAATCACCATGCTGCTTCTAGAGGGGTCATGTTATTGGAGTACTCAATAAGCAAGGTGTTTTTCAAAAATGCTTTTGAATCCTGAAAGTATTGAGCATAAATGTTTAAACAGATATATATTTGCTGTTCTCTAATTTATTACTTACTGTTCATTCACCCCATTTGCAAAAATTCTCATATGAATTAGGTGACTACTCACACCTGGATTTTCTTTAAATCATTCTCTCCTTAAATTGGATTACAATCTCAGAAGGTGCAAATATTAGTTTTGTTACTGATTTTGAGAGAGCAGGTGTTAATATTGTGTTTCTATTAGAAAAACTATTGAAGTTGTGATTTACTTATGCAACTCACAGAATCACAAAACAAGCTGGGTTGGAAGGGAGCCACAAAGTCCTGCACAGGACAGCCCAAGAGTCACACCCTGTGCCTGAGAGCGTTGTCCAAATGCTTCTTGAACTCTGCCAGCCTTGGTGCTGCGACCACTGCCCTGGGGAGCCTGTTCCAGTGCCCAACCACCCGCTGGGTGAAGAACCTTTCTCTAGTATCCAACCTAAACCTCCCCTGGCACAATTTCAGGCCATTCCCTGTCACTGTCACCAGAGAGAAGAGATCAGTGCCTGCCCCTCCTCTTCCCCTCACAAGGACATTGTAACTGCAGTGAGATTGCCCCTCAATCTTCTCTTTTCGAGGCTGAACAGACCAAGTGGCCTCAGCTTGTCCTATGGCTTGTCCTCAAGGCCCCTCACCATCTTTGCTGCCCTCCTTTGGATGCTCTCTAATAATTTAATATCTTTTTTTATCATGGTGACCAGAACTGCACAAAGGATTCAAGGTGAGGCCCTCCAGGACAGAGTAGAGGGGGAGAGTAGAGCTAAGGCTTAAGCAAGTGGGGTTGACTCATACAGTAGAGGAGCTAGAAGAAAAAAATCTTTATCTTTAAAAAGCTGAGGTGGAATTTCAAAAACTAAGAGATAAATCATAAAGAGCAGGAAAAGTCTTTTAGTCCTGTAAAATACTGAGACTCCCGTATCTTCATTAGCCTCACTGGAGAAAACAAGTTAAGTGGACCTTCAAGTAAAAAAACCTGAATGTTATTTATTAGTACTTAATCAGCTCCAGAAAAATCGATGTAATAAATAATGTTAAAATTACTTGTATAATAAATTCCTTAAGGATTTTCTTTTGCTGACAGCCATGCAGATGGAGGCGGATAAAACCTTCATCTCATGCCCACTTACCCTCTGTACATTGAAAACATTTAATTGTGCCTAAATTAAACCCAACTGCAATTTGTTTGACTACCACAAAGACTTTTACATTTAACATGAAGACACCGGGAGACAAAGGAACCAACACTTCCATTGGTAATTTGTTCCAGTGTTTAATCCCTTTCCCTGTTTCCAGCAGGTACCCACGTTGCGATTTGAACTTGGCTTGGTTCAGCCCGGCTCTGTTACAGCTCTCTCTGCCAGATGAAGCAGCCATTTAAAACCTCTGGTTTTCTGCTCCTAGGTGTACTTCTCACATCACCTCTCAGCCTCCCTTCAAGCCAGGGCTGTGCATGTGGAGCTGCTCCAAGGGAAGAGCGTGGAGTTAATTGAGAGAGGACAGCTGTGCACAAATGAACCTGGGAAGGTGTCCTAGGAAATAATCTATCCCACCTCTAGAGAAAATTACCTTCAGTGGGAAACCAGGTAATATTGTACTGGTGAGTGCAGATTTCCTGGGGCCTGAGGAGTTGTGTCCTGCAGCCATAAGGCAAAAAAATTCCTACAGGATGCATATATGTGTGGACTTACACAAAAGAAGTCTAATCCCTTTAATTAGGGAAACGAAAGCTGTTGCTTTCTAGCATTTAAATAAATTTTTGTAGATTCACCTTCTAAAAAGAAAAGAAAATAAACTCAATAAGACCAAGCAAGATTCTTTGGCTAGTAATGCCACAAAAATATTTAGTATCAATATTTTACTTCTTCTCAAGGATTTGCAATTGTCCTTCAGGCCCAATAACTTACTGTGACTTTATAGTGAGTTCCTCCTACATGGCAACACTACATAATTTTAGGGTTAGTGGTTTACCAGGATGCATTCCCCGATTCTGCAATGTTCCTCCCATTAACGTGATGAAAATATCTTTTTTTCTTTGAATGGACCCTGCTTGTCAGATTGTGCTGCAGGAAATCCTTGTCACTATCGTTATCTATCATTCTGCCAATAATTACCTATTTTTTGGCAGCTCTATCATGTTTACTTCTCCATCACTATGGAAACACTGAATTTTCTCAGCCCTAATATAGATTCCTGCAGAATCCTCCTAGAAATACTTCCAGAGAGTGAAATGATTTCTGTAAGCATTTTTTCTGATGTCCATTTAATCTCCAATGTTTAACTGATTTTCTGTGAAGCTATTCTTTTATCCCAGTATTACTTGGTACTTTTCAAAAGAATAAGCCTATGGGTATTTATATGCCCATTTATTACGGACTTTGTCAGAGTTTGGGCACCAGAGTGCAAAAGAGCTACTCAGACTCTCGTTCAGGACTGCAGCATCACAAACCAACATCTTCTTTTTTTTTCCTCAGAGAAATATTTTCTTTTCTAAAA
Organism: Pomatostomus ruficeps; assembly: GCA_013400735.1. Taxonomy (NCBI): domain Eukaryota; kingdom Metazoa; phylum Chordata; class Aves; order Passeriformes; family Timaliidae; genus Pomatostomus; species Pomatostomus ruficeps. Next base: position 122,826 of record VYZT01007343.1, on the reverse strand, counting down.
TACAGTGTAGACTTTAAATGCTTCTGTTCTTCTTAATCATGATAGAGAACCAATCTGCTCAAGCTGGGATCTTGCTTTGGAGACATTTCTGTTGATGCTCCAAATCCCAGAACCCTTCGAACTCAGGATATTCTTTGAAATCTCCTTCAGCGGAGGTGTTTTTTGGAAGTGTTTCATTTTAAGCACCAAATGAACCTTCTGCTCCAAAGGGATGGCCAGGGCTGACTCAGCAACTCTCACTTTTCCAAAAGAAGGAATTCTGACTTTGCTCATCTTTCCACCTCCCCATGCCAGCTCCCAGCCACATGCTCCAGCTGTTTTCCACAGCCAGCTCTGATATTTTTCTGAGTTCTTGATGAGTCATTTCACATGTTAAAGCAGAAGAAAATGCGCTCAGCAAAAGAGTGAATAAATTCAAGTTCAGTTTTTGCAAACTGAATTAGCTCACCAAAGGGGCAGATCGGCTTTGAAAATAGAGAGAAATGGCTTGAAATGGAAGAAGTTGGGAAAGGGGAGGAAAAGCTGAGGGAGGGTCAATGCTGTCTTTTTAGGCAACAGAAAGATGTTGGGTTGACTTAGAGGACCTGCGTGCCTGCAGCCTTCAGCAGCAACTTACACAAATCTCTTGGACCAAGGATTTACACACTGCCTAAGCCCATCTGAAGAATTATGAGGCAGATGGTGTAACTCTCCATGTGACGTCATTTTAGGCATTGTAAAACCTAATTTGCATACCCCAAGTAATATGTTTCATTTCTTAATTATCTGTACCAAACTCATGGTCCCATCAAAGATGACATTCAAATTTGTAAAAGATATTTATTTGCATTAATTAGTGCTGGCTGGTATTTCATTCTTTGAATTTACATCCACTTAATTCCTATTTCTTTTTTACATATTTTGCATAACTTCACATCGATCTGACAACCCTGAAGCTTACCAGATGATTCCTTGCATCCTTTCTGATTAGTAACACATTAGTATGTTTTTCAGTCTTCAGGTTTTTTCTGATATTCCAGGATCTATTAAGAATATGTTGTTAACTGAAATGCAATGTAATTAATATTTCATTGACTAAATGTAATGTGTGAGTTGTCTGTTGGTATAAAAAGTAATATATATTAGGTGTTATTTTATTCTTCAGTTATTCAGTTACTCTTCAGTTATTAATGAATTAAGAAATGTTTCATCTTCCTCATCTCCTACTCCATCATAATATATCTCATTTCCCTAAACGACTGCCTATTCTTCTGAATGAATTCCAGCCTGTTTTTAAGACCTTGAAAACTTTATCCTGGGGGAGGACACAAACAAACCTTCAAAACACTCTCACAGCAGAGAGGGAATGGCATTTCTCTTGGGTTTCCATGGGATGAAAAGGGTAGTGACAGCAAATCAGAATATCTCTGATTATTGCTGTACACCTTACAGAAATGGTTGTACTTTGAAGAAAGAGTTATGCTGTCTCATGTCTATAAAGGATTAAGAAAACTGTTACAACAAGGAAAAAACCGAGGTAGGATTAGAGCATGAGTATTACTGTATTGCACAATATTTCCAAATTAAGTCATATTACAGCGCGATGAACTTTTCAGGTCATTGATTTCCTGTACGTTCTTGTTAGGGCAGTGTAATAGGTGGTCAGAAAACCTCAAAACAGAAAAAAAAAAAAAAAAGAAAAAGAAAGCAACAGAAATAACTGAAAAGTGTTGTAATAATTACAGCAAACAGTGGCCCAATGAGCTACGGAACACTTTCATCTCCCCGCTTCTTTCAGAAATTCATTACTTCAGACCATTAGTAAAAGATGGGTGCAAACAAGAGTGCAATTAAAAACAACAAAAAAAAGATCATACAGCAGAATTTTGAATGACCAGCAGCAGGAAAGCTGGTTATCATAATTTGCAAACCATAATTCTCTGCAAAGGAACAGCTATATTTAAATACGGTGACTTAACCAAGAATATCAGTTTCAAAGGCAAGAAAGTAGAAAGAATATCCTCATAGTCCTTGGAGGACTTCAAGCATCACTTCTAAGCCTGCTCTCCCTTTCTACATACTATCAGAGTATAGGAATTCCACAATGATTTATGAAAGGGAGATTTTCAAAGGCACAAATGGGAGTCAGGTGTCCGATTTCCATCGGCTCAGGCACCCAACTCCCATTCGTATTTTAAGAAAATCCTCCCTTAGAGACATGAAATATAAAGTAGCAAAGTAACTTATATTCTAAGGCCAGGAACATTTGTCTTAATTTTTTGCACACAGTTCCATTTTGGTTTCTTTTGATTTGATATCAAAGCAAATAGAATTCTGCATTCTAAAAAAGAAAGACTGGGTGATCTAGTATCTTTGACATTGCTGGTTTCTGTGGCTCTGTCATGCACACAGTGGGATGTTAAATATGAAACTAAGTAATTTAAAGACAATTCCCCCCTTTCAGTCTGTCCTGTTATTTTTGCTTTTTAAAACAAATGTATGGTTTAAAAGGAATATAAAACAAGCCAGCTGACACACTTTGGAGTCAACTGAAGGAAAAAATGTAAAGTAGGAGAATTGATAACTTGGCCAAAAATTCAAGCAAGTGTAAATGACACTTTTATCTAACAGGTTTTTTAAACTTGAGGTTTTCTTTCTTGTTGTTCTTGTTGTATTTTTATTTTTGCAAGAAGGAAAATGTGCTAAAATTCTTTTAGTTTGAATTAAATACCAAATTTTTAATTTAAAAATTCTAATTTGTATTACCCTTTTTTAACAAAACACATGCACTTCAGGATTTTTTTTAAAAAATGGTAAAGAAAAAAATTCCACTAAAGTACTTTTACCAGTTCCCTTCCTCTTTTTGAGAAATTCTGCTAAATAGAGACAACTGTAGTATGTCTAGGTCCAGAGATGAATTTTAGCAGTTCTCCTACACAGTCAAAGAAGGTGCAACAATCACACTTTTTGTCTGAGATGTGTCTTCGTTAGTAAGCAGCACATCAAAAATCCACTAGAAATACTGTGTTCAGGCTAGGCCCCCTCTTCACCTTTGGGTTTTTTGTGGTTTTTTGTTTTTGTTTTGGTTTTGTTTTTGGTTTTTTTTTGTTTTGTTTTTTGTTTTTTCATTTTTTATTTGTTTTGTTTTGTTTTAGGTTTTTATTTTTGTTTTGTTTTGTTTTGTGTTGGGTTTTTTTGTTTCTTTTGTTTTAGTTTTTTCTGCAAAACTATTCAACAGGATGACAAAACAAAAAATATGCAAAGCTTGGCAGGGTGATTTTACACCCACATTTCTCTCTGGTCTTTGTTCCCCAATCATTCTGCATCCATTCACGGGATCGGAGTGAAATGGACTTCTGGAGGACATCGAGTTCTCCCCTGTAGTTCAGTCAAGATCAACTAGATTGTTGCTTGGGACAACATCCAGATTCCTTTGAAATATCTCCAGGGATGGCGATTTCACAACTTCTCTGGTCACCCTAAGGGAAAAGTTTTGTCTGATCAGATCCCTTTGTGTCCCCTGCTTTGACAAGAACCAGACACCTCCTTGTTAGGTGACACCAGGACACCATTCAGATGATAATTCTTTCCAAGGACCATGCCACATAGGAAATATGGATGAAATCACATCTTGTTTTGCCCTCTCCCTGCACAGTCCTTCCATGGCACTTCAGCAAGGTTTTACCTCATGGCTCTTGTGCATGCTCCAGGCTTACAACTCAAACCCCTCACATCATTTTACAGAAACACTCCCTGGTGCACTGTCACACGTTTGTTTCCTTATTTCATGTGTTCAGAACTGAAAAAAACCCAAACATCCCAAACCTTTCACAAAGGAAGGAATAACAAATCTGAAGGCTACAGATATGACACTTTTTCCCCAGAATGACAGGCAGATGAAGACGGTTGTGGATGTGGAGAGGCTTGGCATGAGGTCCTTGTGGCTGTGGGACACTGGGTGAGGGCCAGCAGTTGCTCCCAGTGATGCCCTATCAGCTGGTAAGAGGCAGGCAGAGCAGCACAGGGAAACGGGCATTCCCTTGGTTTTAATGGGATCCCACATGCACAACTCGTCAAAGGTGGAAACAGCTGAGCAGCACACCCCGTGTACCACATGTAAACAATTTTATGGCCCTCACAAATTAGCATATCTACCTAAAATCCCCAATAAAAGTTTAATAAATGAGGTAATTGTCCCCTATTCTAATTACCGCCCCCCAAGTAAGACTACAGCCTAATTAAAAAAAAAAAAAAACATGTTCCAGGAAGGAGGCTCCATCCAAGGTTGGAACCTCTGGTTTTGAGACAGTCAGGATGCTTCGTCTTCTCCCTTCAGAGAACCCCAAAACTGAGCTCAATCTCAGCCTCCAAGGGTTATCCGCATGTAGGGCTAAGGGACAAGGAGTGTTTGTGAAGGGTACAAGGAAAAGGAAAGGGTATAAAAATGTATAGAAAGGGTATAAAAAGAAAAGACAAAAAACCATCAGGCATCACCAGGACAAGGTTATTTCACCATGGTCATACAGCCTAGGAGGGGAGGCAGAAAGCAGCAGGTCACTGATCTGCCTGAACTCACTGGCAGGTGTAGCTCTTTACCCTAAAAATGCCTGAGCTTTGCTTGCCCAAACTTGCTGTATAATCCTTGATTCTATCTTCTTTTCTTTTCTTTTCCTTCTGCCAAAGAATGCAGGAAGGACACTTTTCTTTTGACAATACAGCAACCTGAGTCATCCCTCAGTGAAGGAAGCTGAAGTGGAGGAAGTGGGTGCAAGAAGTTTTTGCTGAGTGAATCAAGTGTATCTTCAGTTCAAACAACGATGATTAATTTGTGTGGGTCTGAAAAAGGAAGGGTACCCACTCAGGGAGTGAGGAAGTGTCAAGATAATGCACATATCTGCCTTCAGAGAAGTCTTGATGCTTAGAAATGCTGCCTGTATGTGCAGTTATCTCTTCTTGGTTTCTCTAAGGGATGCAGAGTCTACCTTTCATCGATATTAGGCCATTTCCATAAAAGAAGACTAAACAAAATGCAGCTGCTGTGTTTGACAAAGGTGTGTTTTACCTTGGAAATATTAGAGAAACAATTTTATTTGTCACCCAGAAATCCACTGAGTATGAAGGGAGGCAGAGCACAAAATTGTATGTCTTACCGCCTCTTTTGTATGGAATAAAAGTGCCAATGGGATAGGAACTTGCTTTAATTCAGGGAGAGAAACATCAACAAGAACAAGATCAAGACAAGAAATCCTAGTGCAAAGGTCGAAAGTCCTGAACACGAGGGAATAACCCATTACATTCAGAACTACATTTTAAAAGGAGAAAAGATGCCAACAATCTGCCCCAAAACAATTTAAAATCAATAAGTGTGTCAGACAAAGGATGGAATGGAAGTCCTGCTGTTTTATATATTACATTAAAACAGCAACAAAATCTTAAATTTTGATCCTTTTATAAAACAATACAGAAATTGATTTTTTTTTTTTTGTAAGGAAAGAAATGAAAGAGAAAGAGAAAAAAAGAAACAACAAAAAAAAGAAAAAAAAACCCCACCAGCTGTTTCCTGGCCAAGGAAACCACAGGGGCTCTTACTCTGTACTACAGTAAATGGCCAACTTCCCAGGGTAGTTTAAGTCCCCTGCAGCCTGCAGTGTCAGCAGAGTTGGTCATTTACGAATCAGTGGGGTTTTGTTAGAAGTTTGTTTGTCTTTCAATGAAACCACCCGCCTTGTGGCTGGATTGTTTGAGCTATAAATAGAGGAGCAGGGCACCAGGTTCTTTCAGAATGAAACACAAAAATAAGGGTAGCGGGAAGGGTGAGGAAGAGGGTGCAGGTCAGCTTTAGACACTGAGAGATGAAGGTTGGGAAATACTCTATTTATTTTTTTATGCTGTAGAATGTAGGGTAAGCAAACCTCCAAAAAAGCATTCCTCACCCAGCCTCTGTAAGGCCACGTTCAGATGATGGGAGCTCTACAGAACCTGACCTCCTTCCTTTGCTACCCTTCCTCCTTCCATATTAATGAGTTGGCCTAAACCCTAAAGGTTAATTTTGCTGAGTCTGTTGGAAATGTAGGTATTTGAGTTGTTACCGAGTGAGTATATTGCCATCTGTATAAAGTGGCCAACAGTGGTTTAAACTCTACCAAAATTTTTTCTTTGCGTTTTTACCAAGGCAATGAGTCTTCCTGGCCAATCCTGCTCTTTCTGCTTGTTTATTTAAACCGGAGTGCTGCTTTCCGCTCATTTCACACTGCTTGCCTTTCAATTTCACAGTGCCTTCTAGTTGAGTTTGTAAAGTTGCCACCAAGGAGCCCTGCTCTAAGTCTTTCCATGGAAAGACAACAGGAAATGTTCACAGAATTCACACTCTTTTCCCACTGCAACATATCCTGGGCAGATGTGTTAGTTACCATAGCAACAATTAAGACTAGCTTTTTCCTTTTTTTTTTTAATAATAAGAACAATCAGTAGTGCTTGAAACATTTTCAGATAGATTTGTGTCTCAGATTTAAATTATGCCATGTAAAGATCTTCTTGATGATATTTTTTTTGCTAATATTTGAAAGGGTAGAAGATAAGGAACTGGGCAAATTGGATGATCTGTACCTTTTTGTTGTCCCTCAGATCGGGGCTTACATGACATCGGCTTGTTTCTGCTGATGTAAAGTAGAAGAGCTGGAAAGGGAGCAGGCTGGTCCTATATCCAGAAATAAGAAAATAATGTAGCCCTTCAGTGTCATTACTCAGAGAATTTAAATGAGAGTCAGAAACTCAAGTGCTGTTCTCAGGGTTGGAAAGGTGAGTATAACAATACAGGGAATATGCACAGTATCTCAAACTTCATCTCTCCCCACAACCATCTTTAGAGTTCTTTGTGCTGTAAAACTCTTGAACCACACATCAGTGACAGCAAATGTAAATTTGGATCATTGCATTGGTCTCCATGAAGTTGCTACACCACTGGACGTAGGAGAAGAATTGAAAGGTAGTTGTAGTAAAAGCTATTGCTCTGGAAAGAAACAACGTAGAGCAATTAAGAAAGAATAACTGAAAAGGAAAGACTATGAGGTGACTCAAGAAACCAAGCCTGGATGAATGCCTTCTACAGGAATGCAAATTCTGAGCAGTGCCACTCAAGGTCACAGATCATGAACTCAGGTGTTCAAAAAAGGTGTCAAAGTGGTGCTTAGGGACATGGGTTAGTGCTGGATGTGGCAGTGTTTGGCTAATGGTTGGACTTGATGATCTTAGAGGTCTTTCCCAACCCTAAAGGTTCTATAACCCAATCTGGGTGTAAGGGAAGCAAGGAGGACTCCAGTCCTGCCATATCCCAATTGCTCCAGCAGTGCTTGTAGGCACCTCAACAGCCTGGTTCCTCCTGCTGTTTCCCTGGCTGCTTTATGCCGTGTACAGGCACTCAAGGTGTCCTGTTTTGACAGGGTTTACCTCATTATCAGCCCAAATCAAAGTTTATGACCATCCCTCCCATCCCCAGATTAAGGCCCTCCCCAGCAGTTTGGCAAACCATTGGGCAGAGATGCCCAAATAGGTCCTGTCTTTTGCCAGCTCTCCTCATTCCTCAAAGAAGTAGTCTAGGCACTGCACCTAACGAAAAACTCATTTTCAATTCCTCATTCTTCTGTTTAGCTTAGAAGGAAAGAGAGTGACTTGGTAAAACTCTTTCTTGTCTTGCAGCAACAACCACTGAGTAATTGTATATAGATAATCCTGAGAGTGCCTGCACAAATGGAAATATGAATCTGTGTTGGGGTTGTGATGGAGAAGTACAGTCATTAATTAGATGCCACAATTCTTTAGTTCTGGGAAGAACAAGCCATTAC
>VYZT01007343.1:89472-114933 GCA_013400735.1 Pomatostomus ruficeps | reverse complement strand
GGCTGGAAAACTCCGCTTGTATCCAACTAATAGCTCCTGAAAAAAGAGAGGACATATTTTTTAACCTTTCCAAAACACACTCGCTAACATACTCTAATGCTTGAGAGTATATAAGGTCACCTGCAACAGCAGCCTTTACATTTAAAACAGATGTGCTTATACACAGCAGTGAAGGAATGTACTGCTCAGAGCTTTATGTAACAAGCAGCGGCGCTTTCCAGCTCTTTGCCATTTTGACACTTGCAGCTTATACACAGGACTGCTCTGGAGTGGGATATTCAGTGGATATTCATAGAGATGATTAAAAAATTACTTTATGCACAGCTGTCTGCAAAGGCTGGTGCATAAACATAACCACCCTAACTAAACACATTATCCTTTGCAGTCTCAATTCTTCCCATTTCCTTCCTTATTTGCACTGGAGCAAGGTATTTACCAAGACTGAACGTACCAGCACACCAATGGCACCCCTGGCTTGCCAGTTCATCACTACTGGGTCAGCGGTGCTCTGCAGAGAGAGGTGGAGAAGAATTACTGCACAGCCTTTTCTTGCCCATGTGCTGTGCTAAGGCAAGGTTAAGTGGGCACTTGGCTTATTTCATTGTGTGTGCCTGAACCTGGTTTTTGAGGAGTCACAGCAGAGATATACAGAGGAAAACCAGTTTCTAATCCAAGCTTTCACTGTATCAGGTAATCATAGAATATTCTGAGCTGGAAGGGACCCACAAGGATCATCAAAGTCCAAGTCCTGGCTGTGCACAGGACACCCCAAGAGTCAAACCCTGTGCCTGAGAGCATTGTCCAAACACTTATTGAACTCTGTCAGACTGGTGCTCTGGCCACTGTCCTGGGGAGCTGTTCCAGTGCCCAAACACCCTCTGGGGAAAGAAACTTTTTTTAACACCCAAACCATGTATTGAAATTTCTCAACCATACAAAGAGTCCTGGTCTTCTGCTTCTTTGACATCACAAGAGGATATTTAGAAATCTTTCCAAAATCATGCTGACACCACAATTTTATATAGTGTTGATGAAAGATCAATCCTGCCCATTCCAGGTGTGCTTTGTGAAGGAAAGGAGGAATGTGTGAGCCTTGGGAGGCCTGAGCTTGGTAGAGCTGCATTGCCATGAAGGCAATCTCTGAACAGGCACAGATGCCCCTTCTGTTTCTGGTTAAAACTGACATCATAGATCAGAGAACAAGCACCTCAGAGAAGAATTGTAGCACAGTGCTGGTGGCACTGGCAGTACATTGGTTTTCTCTTATCTGCCTGTGGTACAAAACAGTTTGGTCACTTGAAGAAAAAGATAATTTAAAATCTGATTAATGAACCAGGCTCAGCTCCATGTGCTGGTGAAGTGCACACCCCTAACTGGTGTAGAAGGTCAGAGTGGTTTCCCAAAACATTCTCCTGGCCATGAGAACCAGACATCCATTGAGCAATGGAGTAATTTCCTTGTGCAGTGGATGTTAGAGTGGCCTCTCCTCCCACCTGAGCATCTGTGAGTCCATCCAGCTCCTGGGCGTGTGTGGGTGTCATGATACCAACCCAAAACTCATACTGGTGCTCAGAAGGATGGAATGTTCCCTGGAAACTCATAGAAAATCTCAGGATGGCTCTTTGCAGACTCAAAGAGAAAGAAGATACCCACACTAAAAACTGAGGAAAAATTATTCTTCAAGGCCCTTTACACTGCTAAATATAGCAAAATAAGTCCTGTGAGGTTCATCTGGGGTGCCAAGTCTGCCTAAGACAAAAGGTCAGTCATGAAAACTGGAAAATCCATGACTGGTACACAAATTCTAGCAGCCAATTGAGCTATATATCCAAAATCTGCAGTCTGAATATAACTTTAATATCTTGGATAAGATATTCTGACTCTTTGGACCCAAATCAGTTCTCTTTCTCTTCGGTGGCCTGGAAGCAACTGCTAAAATTTGCAACATCAAAACATGGTTTTGGTTGCTTTATAAATGCCAGAGGAATTAATGTTTCATTTAAAGTTAACTAAATCTGTTTGAACTTTTGTGTCCACAGATTTTGGGCTTAACCCATGAAAACGAAGATTAAAAAGAGTAGTAGAAAAAAAGAAGAAACATTAAATAGGCTGGGGTAATGTAGGGATGAAAATGAAATGAAATATTTGTTAACTGGTTGTTAAAAGCTTTTAAGGAAAGTTAGGTGAAATCCTAAGAAAGAAACAACAGAAAGAAAGGCAGGAAAGCAAAGCAAGGAAAGCCAAGCAGTAGGAGAAATGGAGGCTAGACACCAGTTTTTCTTTGTCAAACTATTACTGTCCCTCTGTGGCAGAAGGACTGGAAGAATAAAAGTAAATGTCAGATCAGTTATGCTGATTTCTGTCTGTTGCAGGTATTTTTCTGGTCTTCATCATCATAGTACCATAATACTTTCCCGTCGCACTATTTATCCTCACGACACCTCTCGGAGGCAGGGCACTGCCATTATTTCTGTTCTACAGCTGCAGTGAGCTCGGGTAATGGAGCAGATTCTTAGCTGGCATAAATTGTCCCAGCTCCATTAACTCCGGTGTGAGAGGACATCATGGAGTCTGGGATCCGCCACTAAATGAATCTCCCTTCCCCCTGGAAGCTGTGGGAAGAGAGGGCCAGCAAGCCCTCAGGTTTTCTGAGCTCTTAACTCCCTCTCTGCCCAGAGCACCATCCTTCCTCTGTTTGGATAATCTGTGATCTTTGGGCCGAGCCCTGCTGGCTTTATTCTTGCAAGAAAAGTCACTGAAGTCTGCATGGCATTATCCACATAAAGGCTGCAGGACAGGGCTCGTTGGGTGGCACAGACTGTGCACCACAGAAACTGTAGGAACACACCCCACCCCTGATGTTTGTGATGCTGGAGAAATATGGGAATGGAGCACGGAGCTGTCAAGCCACAGGCAGTGCAGGGTGGGAAACAGAAGGGACACAGAGAAATCTGAAAACACACAGGGATGTGGAATTAAACCACACTGTACTCAGAAAGTTTGAATAAAAGCCACGCGAATAATTTACTTTGCCTGAGCCTAATTCAAACAAATCAACAAGACAAGAAAATTGAAAGGAGAAAAGGCAGTGAGCTGTGTTTCTCACAATACAGGTGTCTCAACTCTAATGAGTCTACAGGATTCGAGCTGGTATCGTGCATATCACCAGGAGTGATTATAGCTTGTAAAAGTAGACCAGAGAGAGACATGCCTGTGTGTGTCTTGGGCTGTAATTAAAGCCATAAGCCATCAGCAGCAAAGAGGCCAGCTGCAGCATTTCAAACCTTTCCTACCCTAGCATTAAAAATAGATTGTGGCACAATAATAATAAAAAAATGTATACCAAAAATAATTCCAATAAAAAAAAAATTTGCACATCTGATTACTGTAATTGATTTCTCTTCTAGATATGAATAAATGACCCAGGCTAAATGCCAGTTCCTTGCAAAGAATTTCATTTAAGCTTCAGTGAATTGAAAGGCTCAACCAGACTCAACATTTCCAACTTCCTAGCAAGTAGCAGAAAATCTACCTGACAGTTGCCATGGAAACACGAACAGGAAGAGCTAACCACCAGCCTATAAATCCACAGAGAAACCTTTCTTAATTGGAAGGCCTTTAACCCACACATTTTTCTCATAGCTGCAGAGCTTATTTCTAAAGAGATTATTAAATTCCTCAATTGACTTATGAAGGATGCTTCCCACTATATTACTGTGCTCTGGGTTGCTCATTCTTTATATCTGTTTCCAAAATTACAAAGCAGAGCAAGGATGATAAAAGTTAACACAGATGTTTCAATGAAAAATCCATATGATGTTCTGAAAATAACTTCAGTGGTAATGTTCTACTAAAAAAAAAAAAAATAACCAACCAGCCAAAAAACCCCCACAAACAACACTCCAGAAAACCTACCATAAAAAATAATAAGTTGAAGAATTGACATGGCATTAAAGAGGTGAGATATCCCAACATTCTCTGCTTTGGGTTCTAGGAAAGATTTTTTAAATGGAAGAATTTCAGTGGGAAATATAAATGAAACTATGTGAGGAACCATTGCTTAAGTCTATGAGTGTTAATTATACAAATGTCCACACGTGTACACAGGTTCTCACACTAGCAAGTATTTGTGCAAATAATCTAATTTTAAAGAAAATAAGAACTGAGTTGCTCATGCTTATGTAATTTCCTTCAGTATTTTGAAGGTTTCATCAATGTTTTGGCAGAGAAATCACACATGAGGTAGTTTCTGAGCCTTGGCTTTCTGCAATGCCATTCTCCTATCCAGGGGTGGCTGAACTTTTTGAAAGGCTGGTAGCGACTCTGGGGCTGAGACTGTTGCCTCATTTCTAAGAAATTCAGCAGCCCCATGCAGTTAAATGCATTTCTCTTCTCCCATCCTCTCCTATGCAGAGAGAATAATCAGATACAGGTTCAGAAAGTCTTATTTGGTAGGGTTTTTTTAGGTATTCAAATATTTGTTTTATTTGGTTAAGTGGGAAGATTTCTCTTTCCCCCTGCATTATAGTCAAATATTTGTTTTATTTGGTTAAGTGGCAAGATTCCTCTTTTTTCCCTGCATTATGCCATATTTCAATATTTTTATTCCTCATCTCCAAATTCTACGGACAATGGGAAAAAAAATGTATTATGCACCAAGAACTTATTCCTAGTGCAGTCAATTGGAGCACAATTGATTCCTGCTGATTTCAATGGAATTAGGATTCTGCTCAGTTTGTGCTTGGAAACAGAGAGAGGGGAGAAGAGAGATGGAGAAAAGACTTTTTTGCCGTCTTTTATTTTAAAGCCTGACTAGAATTTGGATGAAATATTTAGCCCTTGTTCCTCCAGGATTGTGCATCTCTTTGAGAAACTGAAGCACTATGGGGCAGGAGGAGCAGCCACAGATGCTCTTCTGAGGTAACTCTGATACCAAAAATACTGGTGCAGCAGTGTGGAGTGGGATCCAGCACCATGTCAGGTGAAAATCACACGTTCACCACCTCCACCAGGCTCTGGCTCCTTCTGTAAACAGAACTCCTCTTCAAAACCCAAAATTCTGGAAGGTCCCACTGCTGGGAGCACCAGAAGAAGAAAGTGAGGTCAGGCCTGGAGTAAACCTATTGCCACTCACCAGCTGGGTGGAACCAACTTTCAGTGGGATTTATTCACTCTGGGTGACCCTTGTGTAACTCCCACATTCCAGCTGCAACATCTGGCGCCAACATTCTTGTGCAAACCCCTCTTTTGAGGAGAATCCCTTTATCCAAGGGATGTTGGATACCCTCTCACTGTTGAGCTTTCACATGATGTGTCAGCATCTATGTAGGGGAGAAAGCCGGGTGCTTCAAAAAAGTTTAAAACAGCAGTGGACTCTCCCTTCCCTCTGCCTTCTGTGACAGGTTTAGAAGAAAAGCTGAGTTATTCAGAAATCATGCAGGGAACTCAGAGGCTGGTGGTTATAGGGCAGAGAAGATTCTCCCACAATGAGGATCAGATGAGAAATACACAAATTATTTAATAGTCAGAAGGCAAAACATTGAAGTGTTTCCACTCCTCCTTGTCAAATCACCTCAGTTTGAACTTGCCTTATCTTCCTCCTTTCACCACTTTCTAGCCCTGAGCCTCTCTTAAATGAATACAGCCACAGTATTTACCAGCAGTGTGTATAGTAAGCAAATGGGCAAATGGGTCTGCTTCATGGAAAAAAAATTCCACGTATTTTCGGGCATGCAAGGTTTTGAATGGATTTTTTCTGTTACAAAGCATTAAAACATGACTCTGTTTCCTTACCTGCCCTCAACGAAACCGAACATTTCCATGATGTTACCACACTCCTTGTATGAATGGGACTGACTGAATTTCATTCCTTAGTGCCAAGTAACACTGAGTAAATACTTTGGAGTAAATTAACATAATGAACACTGCATTCTGTTGCCTGAATGATTGTTTTCCTCCCCTCCCCATATCGTTGTTATTATTAGAATTGTTGTATGACTGAGAGAATCTCTCGAGGGACGAGCTAGCTTTACTTAACAACCGCTTCTCCAAGTCCATCAGGCTGGCAACTGCAAGCCTATGATTAGCTTAATAAAAGTTAAGGGAAAATTACAAAGTGAATGGAAAATACTAAAGGTGCTGTGAAACAAAACCATAATTGGGTAGCAATACTCCAGTGATGACAGCTAGAAAGCATCTGCTCCCCGCAGCATCCTAAAGTGTTTGCAAAGGCTGCAGAATTCTACAGAAACATCCACAGCCATGTAGTCTCCATGCCTACAGGGATTTGCAACACCCTGGAGAGTTTTTAAGGGATTTTTAAAGTGACTTCACTTTTATTTTTATCCCCTTTTTTTTTCCCCCAGCTGTCTGTCTTGTTCTCAGATCTGGGTGGTGTGTTCAGCAGATTGCTGCTCGCTATTGCACTCTGTGCACCTGTCTTCTACCACGGAGGATACAGGGACTTCAAAAACCTTAAAGGAGACAAGATTTCTGTTCCAAAGAGCTTGTTCTCACAGGGCCACAGTCTCAGGCCATCTGATTCCCTGGAAGTATTCACTCCTACCTATGCAAGCAATGGGACCTGAGAGAACACCAGGAAGCTCTGTCAGGGGAGCTTTAGGTTGGGTATTAGAAAAACATTCTTCACCAGGGAGGGGGTTTGGGCAATGAAACAGCTCCCCAGGACAGTGGCCACAGCACCAAGCCTGACAGAGCTCAAGGGGTGTTTGGCCAACTCTCAGGTGCATGGTGTGATTTTTGGGGTTGTCCTTTGCAGGGCCAGGAGTTGGACTTTGATGATCCTTGTGGGTCCCTTCCAACTGAGAATATTCTATGAGTCTATAGATATATTTCCTAAGCTACTTCCCAACCACAATCTCCAATAAATTTTTTATCTTGCAGATGTTATTGAAAGAAAATTATGTCCATACACTCCTTTTGACCATATATGGTTACTTGGCTTATATCCACATCTGCAGCAGTTGTGTTGTCAAGATCTCTAGATTGTTTTAAGAACTTTTAGCTCACCAGCCAACATATGGTGATAATCTTCATTTTGGCCCAGAGTAGTAAGGAAGTCCAGGCAGCTTCATTTTTTTTTCTGTTAATCTGAGAAATAAAAATCCTGTGTTGGATGCTGTTTCATGGCAGGGAATGAAATTTCAGTGTTTGCATTCCTTTCTTTCCTCAACACTGAGCTGCTAGCAGAAACCCTGTCAAAGCAAAGGAACATGATGTATATAAGTCTCTAAACTCATTTCAGAACCCATCACTGAATTACCTGAGAGAGGAATTCCACCCAATTTCAGGATTAGGCAGTTTTTGTATTCTGGATTGTTGGTGTATTGGCCATTAGCATTCAGGAAGGGGTGGGAATGGGCAACAATGGCTGAGCTGTGTAAATAGATTAGTAACTCTCCCAGTTTATAATTTCTCCTATAAATAAGAACATAGGAAAGTGGCAATTGTTAAGAAAAAAAACAACAAAACAACCAAACAAGCTCAGAAATAAGAAGATGAAAGAATAATGTGATATAAATAGAGGCAATTGTTTATGATACTTATTTTTTGTTTCCTGCTATTAAATAGTGGGCTGGATCTCTATCACTTCTTGCACAGCAAAGAGGTTGTTATCTCGTGGCACTGATTATAAAAAGTTTTTTCCAAGCTACTGTTTGAAATGGAGTCCCTGATATTCACTTTTTTATAGCCTGACAGGTGACTTCCACAATAAGTTTACATTTCTCTCTCTCCTCCTCAACTACTGTTCAGCTTCGTTTGATATTTTCAGTGCCATTGAATACATTCTGCTCTTAATTCCAACAAACTTTGGAAAAACTTTCGGACTCAGTCTTTAAATATTTCTCTTCTATCAATAACACAAGGCTCAGGGAAAGAAGGAGCAAAGCGGCAGAACAATTTTACAAGACTGAATTTTTAAAAATCATAGAACACTTGGGATTGAAAGAAACCTTTAAAGGCCACCCAGTTCAAGACCCTGTAATGAGCAGGGACATCTTCAGCTGGATCAGGTTACCCAGAGTCCCATCTAACCTGACCTTGAATGTTTCCAGAGAAGAGGAATCTGTCACCTCTCTGGGCAACCTGTGCCAGTGTTTCACCATCCTTATGGCAAAAAACTTCTTCCTTATGTCTAGTCAGAATTGACCCTTTTTTAGTTTAAAACCATTACCCTTTGTCCTGTCACTACAGACTCTGCTAAAGGTTTTGTCCCAATTTTTCTTATTTGTCCCCTTGAAGCCCTGAAAGGCTGTTCTAAGGTCTCACTGGAAGTTTCTCTTCTCCTGGCTGGAAAAGCCCAGTTACCCCATTTTTTTCCTCATAGGAGAGGTGTTTTAGCCCTCTGATCACTGTTGTGTCTCTCCTCTGGAGCTGCTCCAACAGGTTCAGAGTTGAGTAAACAATAAGGATAGTTTGGTTCACAATAGGATAGTTTAAGAGCTGATACCATAAAGAAACTTTAGATAATAATGAGAATATAGTCACTCAAAGAGAGCGCTGATGAACTATGAGAAGATAAATTTTGGAGATTAGCAATCAATTCATGTGAGAACATTTAGTCAGACTTTTAAAGTTCAATGAAATGCACTAAAGCCAGCGTGTACAGGAGAATAAGAGGAATGCTGAACATTTTCTCACAAATATACAAAAGATGCTCCTGGTCTGTAAGACGCTACAATGTGTAATATATAAGTTGGAGGAAAAGATGGAAAACTGCAATTTGCTCCTGTTGGAGCTCTGTAGCATTCCTCCATTTTGCTCCCAGCTTTCTGAATGCTTTCAAGTCATCCATCTAAGGAAATCAATGGCTATTGACAGGTTCTGTAATTACATTTACAAGCCAAGGTTCACAGCCCTCTGACACTTATTTAGGTGGTTACACACCACCTAACCGCTTTTGCTAATGATCACCAATATATGGATCTGAGCCAAACATCAAACCATGTCCCTAAACACCCACTTGCCTTTCTGCAGGGCAGTGCTGTGAGGTGGGATCCTCGCACTGTCACAGTGACAGAAGAGCTGTTGAATATCACTGGGTGGAAAATGCAGCTGATTGTCACAAACCTTTCTCCCAATTTCCTGCTGAATTTGCCATGTGGGTTTGGCTGGGATAGTGGAGTTTGAACTGGGTTCACAGTTCAGTCCTAAAAACAGGCAGTCAGTCTTTTGATCTGATAGCTCTCCCTGTGGCTGGAATAAATACGCCAGAGAAGGGAAAACAATGTATATTATACAGATTAAACCTTTTCACACAGTCCTGCCACTTAGAATGTTGCCTGAAGCACCAGAGTGGGGGTTGCTTTGGCGTTGTTATACCAGCTGTCCTCATTGGAGCCATTTGTGTTGAAAGAAACAATGAAAATATTTTCTTAAATGATAAAAATATGATACTAGATGCATAATTAGGGCACGGAACCAGGACTTGGGAGAAAGGTCCCAGTTTTTATTTCATTAAATGTTTACATTTCAGAGACAAAATGAAACCTTTCAGTACCTGAAGGGTGTGGAGGTCAGTGCACCCTCCATTGCCTGGGCAACGGAAACTGCACTGGTGGGACAAGCCCTATTTTGATCAGTGCTCCTGTGGTTAGGGAGAGAGAAAGACCTCCTCCCCAGAACCCTTGCATTCAGAATTTGTTTATGCAGATCTTTGTACCCCGATTGGCCCATTGGCCTCTCCGCCCCAGTTGTCAGTTTGCTGTCTGTCATTCCCTTGTTCACGCCCTCGTTCTAGAAAGTTCTGTCTTCCTCAGTATCCTAGTTTATTATTTTATGTAATGCCTTTAAATTTTTTTAGAATTAAGTCATATAAGTTGAGCTGAATTTATAAACTACCTGGACTGTACTAAAAGCACAGTTTTTTAGTACAAAGAATTTGGGCCAAAGCTATTCTCCATTTTATGTGAAAAATTATATTGCCTGAATATTGGAAATGTCACTATTTCAATAAAATTTTTTTCATGTTATGCTATCTGATCAAAGGTGAAGACACCTCAAGTGCAAGTTAAATGTTAATGCTTTTCTCTCCATACATTGGCTTTCTGAACATTTACAGAGCAGCTGTGTTTCTTTGCATTTCCATGATAAGTTGAGCCCTTTCAAAAGAAAACAAAACCAATTAAGAACTTCACATTCTGGTTTAGACTGGCTTATTTTAAACTCTGCACACTGTGGCCAGGGTGAAGAGGAGATGCGACACAATCCCTGTGAGCCTGAAATTTGCTGCCTCCTCTCTATAGCAGGATGTACTTTCTCCCTTAAAAATTCCAGTTTGTCTCTGCTTTGGTGGAAATCGTTTTTTGCAGGTTGGATATGAGGCTTTGTGTCATTCTATGCCTGGTTCTCCTTTAGATGCAGTACCTCTAATTGAAATTTTCAGTCCTGTTCACCTCTTGCACATACTTCTTTCATATTTTCCTGTAGCACCTCCATTTTAAGAGTCAGTTTGGACCATCCCCCTAAAGTGTTAGCTGAGAGTTAATCTCTCAGGTTTCCCCTGAAATGTCTGAGATTCTCTCCCAGCTCCACAGGGGTGATTTTCTCATGGATTAGACTCTCACCACCTCCAGCTTCTCCAGCTTGGGTTGCTTTTTTACTTACTAACACATCCTCCTGGTCTTCTCTTTCCTCACTGAACACCCTCCTGTTGCAGTGCAGGTGGAAATCTGGATACCAACAGCACGTGCTGGCCCTTCTCTGTTAGAAACCCCAAGTCACAGCACTGTTTTGTCTGTTTCTCAAGAAGTTTATACAAATTAAACAACCAAAGTTAGCCATTTCACCTTTTCCCCCTGTTTTTGTGTTATTTTATTTTATTTTATTTATTCCCATTACATTGGATAATAATTTCCATCACTCTTGTTGCAAGGCTCTCTGTGTGATGAACCAACATACAGCGCACAGAGAAAGGTGTTTGCCAGATTTCCAAGACATATCTGTTGGGAATTTTGTTTTTTGCCGTGAACATGGACAGTAAATGTGCCTGTTCTTTTCGTATGGAAATCATCTTCAGGCTGTACCATCAATATTCATCCCATATCACACCAATTAACAAACTGTGAATAATTGGGAACTAAACATGAATGCATGAAGGACCATGATCACCCAGGTAGTGACTAATAGGGACTTGTTTGAAGTAATCACACACAGATTTAATTTTAATATGGTTGATTTGTTTTTTTATTTTCCAGAAAGGTGTCTCAATGTTAATTAAACAATTTAGCTCATATTCAATTTTTTTAGAAAGTGTAATTGTTTTAAAAACCTGCCTTTAACTTTAATCACAAGAACAGATTATTCAATCAACAACAAAATGCTTGATTTTGCTAGCATCATACTCTGTATGTAAAATGATGTTTTAAATACCTTTTATATATTTCAATTTAATCAAAATGATGCTTTGTATTTCAAAGAGTTATTCTTCTGCTTGGATAATGCTGTAAAAAGAAAAAGCACAAAAATTACTAAACAAACCTAAAAACATACAAAAACTGCTTACCTGCACTATTTCTTTGTGTTTTAATTTCACCACAGCATCTTCTTTGAAATTACAAAGTGAAAGAATGTAAAGAGAATGCAAAGCTGTTTCTTGTGGCTTTTTTAGAACTTTGAGGAGAGTCCAGATCTAAGCTGGACCCAAGAATCCTCAGTTTTGGTACAAGAGTCAGCCAGCCTCAAAGAGCGTCAGAGTTTTCCTGGGTCCCCGCTGATGCTCAGCACAGTCTGTGATGTAACAAGGTTAAAGGAGGCAGTTCTGTGCTTTTTGTTTGAAGACTTCTCACAGCATTACCTGCAAAGAATGACCCCTGATACGCTGGGAATCTTTCTCTAAACAAATACTCAGATGTAGAAATGATTTCTCAAATTTATTTAACTAATCAGTATTTTCCAGTCTTATTGGCGTCACATTTAAGCAAAGCACAGGCTCCAGTTCTGGCTTTAAAGAATCCCTACATCTCATATTTCTACCATGGGTCACGCAAATTAATTTTACTGACATAAGTTTGAATCAAGAAACTGTGAGATCTGCAGTCTATGGAGGATTTTCTCCTCTTTCCCTGCTTTATTTTTTTTAAATGATTGTTTCTAACTTACAGCTTGAGAGTGGAAGCTTTTATTTTTTTCTTTAAAATTTTATATATTATATTTTATATTCTATTTGGTATATAATATTATATATAATATTTTCAATATTTTTATGTTTTTGTTATTTTTAATACTACATTCTATATTCTATATCTAATTTAATTTCAATCCCTCCTTTAATTTCATTACCTTAGTTTGGATTTTGTTCTTTTTTTGTTTGTTTGTTTGTTTTCTAGCTGTAGTAATTCAAAGAAGATACCTTGAAAAGACAGAGTTCTTCAAGTTATAATGTGCTCAAATCATGAAGTTTTCTCTATTCCACTTTTGGGAAACAGGAATACAGAGGTGCCTGCTTTCCCAAAACCTCATAATGTTTGATTTCTTTCAAATGAGCTTTGAAACAGCTCACAAGAGTAATTTTTTAACTGTCAATTGCTAAGACTTTGAGGCCAGAGATAAAAAGTTGATACTGAAATAAATCCAGAGCATTGACCTAGACCTTACAGTAGTACATTATTAAGCCAGAACAAATGGGCAAGCTTCATAAATTTGGGGAATCTTGCCTTCCCAAGAAAAAGGAAGCTTTGAAAAGAGATTCGAAACTGAAAATAGAAGAATCCTTTTGAAGGTTTTGTTGACTTATCCTAAACTAACGAGTCAGATGTGCAGTTGTAGTTCCTCAGGGCACATTTGAATTGTCAGGGAGTGCCCAGCACCACAGTTCCAGGGCTGCAGGGAAGGACTGCTGGAGGATGCAGAGCCAGACTCAGGGAAGATGCTGCCAGGATGTGCCAAGCTGCAGAAATATTCCAGGCAGGATGGAAATGTTAAATGGGAAACAAATCACAACTGCTCTCGACAGCTTCAGCAGCAGGAGAGGATGCTGGGAAGCAGGAGCGAGGGGTCTGGAAGAGGTGCTGTGGGATAAACAGCAAGGAAATGTCAAAGAAAAGCAGCTGCTTGAGGAATGGGAACATGCACAGACCCAGAGAGCAGGCAGCATTTAGAGATGAATGCTGTTCTGTGAGAGGTTTCAGCCCTGAGCAGCAGGGACAAAAAGCACATCCCACGCCCCAGTGCTCAGGAGAGCAGGGAGTGACAGCAGGGGCTGCGGGGACAGCAGCGCCTCTCACCAGGCCAGCACAGGCACCAAACCAGACACAGCCTCCTGCACCCAAACCTTCTTCCAGGGGACAGAGCTGGCAGTCCCAGGGTGTGCAGGGACAGCAGCGCCTCTCACCAGGCCAGCACAGGCAGCCCCCAAACCAGACACGTCCTCCTGTACCTCCTTCCAGGGGACAGAGCTGGCAGTGACATGGAGGAGTTCTGCGTGGGGCTTGGCTGAAAAATGCTGAAGCAAAGAAATTATTTTTTCATTAAAAAATAATGAAATGGTTATAAATTATAAACGAAACATAGATCACTTAGGAAAAAAAGTGAATGGGAAATGTAAATACATGGAGGAAAGACAAATATAATTGAGAATGCATAGCATGAAACTAATTCTGAGTAAAGAATTACGTGATCTGAAGTTTATCTTTAACTGGAACTGATCAAGTCTGTTATAGTTACAGGAATAAAAAGGCAATATTTGGTTTAAAAACATGTTTAGCCTAGGTTTGATTCAGAGAGTGTGCAGACTGAAGAAACCTAGAAAATGTAATAATGCAAATATAAGAAACAATTATCCAGTCTCAGAAATAATACAGAATAAATTTGCAGGGACTGCAGCAAAGGATGAGGCATTGCAGGAAACCTTCAAGGCTATCAGTATAAGATGGGATGGGAATTACAAAATATATCCACTGCATCTTTCTCATTTAAATGAGGATTTTCTGTAGCTGATGATGTAGTGCTTAGAGGTACTGGTTCCCAGACTGCAAATTATGATAACCTGATGTGATTCATGATTGCAGAGAAGTGTAGAAGACAAAATGATGTGTTGAGCTGTGGATTTCCAGGGCTAGTGATTGATGGCTCATCCCTACAAACAGGAAGGAGTCCAGGGGCAGCAGGGCAGGGGAAGGAGAACCAGTGCTTCACTCTGGTGAAGGATCCCCTGCCCTGGGCTGTCCCCAGAGAATGTCACCCCCATGGACTGGAGAGGACTCATCCTGGGCCAACAGCTGCTGGATCACCTTGCAGCCTGCCACGGCCATGGAACTCCTGATCCAAGTCAAGGGAAGGGAATTTTGGGCTCATGCAGGAATTATTTTAGGGTGGGAAACAACACTTAAATACTCAATTGCTATTCCCACTAAGATGAAATTTTATTATTTAGAAGTTTAATGTGAAATTAAGTCACAGGCAGAATCAGAGACATATTTAACCAACAAGGTATTACAGAGCTCTCTATAATAAGGATGGTCTGCAGCTTCATAGGACTTGAAAGAATTAAATAATTATGGATTCAAAAGTGGAATGAGACACCCAAATATACTTATTAAATTGTCTGGCAAAAAATAAAGTTATATTTAGAGTGTTTCTAATTAAAATTTTGATATCTCAAAGAGACCCATAATTTGTCCTTACAAGCTTAGCTGTTAAAAACTGCAGTGAAAAGTTATTTTGCTTTTTGAAAAAAAGCATAGTTCTTCCTGGTTTCTCTCCCCCTGCAGCAAAAGGCAGAGCAGATCTCTAAATACACTCAAACCACTGGTAAAAGGGCACAGCAGACCCGCAGTGGTGCCAGCTGTAATGCCTTTGGGATGCAGCTGGCATGCAGAGTGGGGTTCCCAGGTTTTGGGAGGGCAATTTCTCCCTACTCTCATGAAACACTTGAGCCATCAGCCCTCCCTCTCCTGCCTCGAAGGAAAGGGCCAGGACATGAGCTAAGTCCGGGTAATTGAGGAGGAATCTGCAGAGAGAAAAAAAAACATTGTGAAGAGCCACTAAGTATCAGTGAGCAATGACGGAGAGAGAGACGGAATTAGTTCTCAGGAGCCTGGCCAGAACCAGTCCTGACAGACTCAGTGTCAGCTGCTTGGTCTGTGCTGTAATAAACTGGAACCCTGAATTAGAATTTACCTAGAGAAGTTGTGGATTCCCCATCCCTGAAAATTTTCAAGGCCAGATTGGATGGGGCTGGGAGCAACCTGGATAGTGGGAGGTGTCCCTGCCCAGGGCAAGGGGGGGCTGGAAGGAGATGATCTTTAGGTCCCTTCCAATCCAAACCACTCTGTGATTCCATAAAAAACAAAAGAGGAGAGGAATGTAGTGAAATTTACACTGTCCCTCAGAGCTGAGCCGTGAGAACACATGTGAGATGGTAACACAGAGAAAAACTAATAAATAAACAAAAAACTTCTGGTGTTATAAATACAATATAAAGTCATGATCTTAAGAACCACTGATAAGACATGGGCCACTTTTTTTATCCTGAAGGTGATACTCTTGCTAGGAGTACTGGGGTTTAATGTAATTTTGAAAGCAGACTTCCTAAACTGGGAAAAATTTATAACCTAAGTCCCTTGGAAAACAGGCCCTGGTCACCAGTTTGGCAACTTGGTGACTCTCCCGAGCCAGAATTCATTTTGGCATTTTCAAAGGAAAAAGAAATATGATGAAAAATTATGACAAAAACGTCTTGAGGGCAGCACCATGAGGGTGGAGGAAAATGTTTTAACAGTGGGGTAAGAAATGGCAATATTTAAAGCAAGGGGCAGATGAGCAGATGGGTCAGGGGAGAGGAGCAATGAAACAGTAAATGAGCAAAGATATGCACTAAAATGGACAAAATCAGTGCTCTGCTCGTTTTTTCAGTGTGAAGGTGAAACAAAGCTGTTCTAGAGAAGTTGAACAGGCCATTGGCCTTTGGCTGCTCTGTGCTTCGCATAAAATAGAGAGAAAACAGTGACAGGGTTTGGCTTATTTGATGTTGTAATAGCTCAGCATTTTCCACGCTGCAGAAGGCCAAGCATCAGTCTTATTTTCATTCCTTTGAGTCCTTCCTTTGGTACTTTTCCCCCCTTGCAGAGATTAAATAGACCAGAAACCAAAACAGCCCTACAAGCCCTCCTCTCACCCACTCCCTAAACAACCCACTCAGAATTCCGTGGCACAGGCAGCCAAATCACGACCACTCTGGATCTTCACCTGAGGTGAAACCTTTGCAGACCTAAATTGTCACATCAAGACTGTGACTATTTTCTCCCTCTGGCCACCCTCTCATGCTACTGCCACTCAGCCCCACCCTCTCCCCCTGAAAGGCTCAAAAAAAGGGGTGGAAGGATCTGTCATTTCCAGAAATCCTGGCAGGAATGTTAAAAGGGGGGAGATTGTGGCAGCTCCAGTGCCTCCCATTTCCATCCCTCCCACTTTTGTGTTGCTCTCCCAGCCTGTCAGCTCACACAGGAGACAACAATAAAGAAGAAGGAGTTTTCCACCCTCCATGGCACCTTCCCTGTCACCACTGCAGGAAGAGGTTATTAGAGTGATAAATCATGCAAACCCAAATCAGCCAAACAAAGCTATAAAAAGACAGCAGAGACAACAGAATGGGGAGGGGAAAGGGTAGGGAGAAGTTAAATAACCTATTGTCCGGAGGAGAAAAGAAAACAGAGAAAATCACAACACAGAATAAAAAAAGACTCAAGCAGGGAGGTACTTACAAACCAGAGGCTTCATGAACAAAGAAATCTATAAAGGAATATAAAAATACACTCTCTGCATTTCTAGTCCTCTTTTATTTCACCCTGCTTTGAGGACTGCAGCTAATTTAGTGACTTACTGAGCACCTCTGCTTTCACTTTTTTCCAGTGCAAAGTAAGAATTAGTGGTGGAGGGAGGAAAGATAATGAACTCATCTAAATGGATATTGTGATATTGTGCCTTGATTTCAATGGATACAGATATGCTAATGAATAAAATGACCTAAAATCTTGTGTGTGGGTGGATCACAAAGAATCATAGAATCATTAGAATTGGGAAAGACTTTCTAGGATAATCAAGTCTAAGCATTAGCCCAGCATTGCCAAGCCCAGCACTAAACTATGTCCTCAGGTGCCCCATCTACAATATTTTAAATCCCTCCAGGGATGGTGTCTCCACCACCTCCCTGGGCACCTGGGCAACCTATTTCACTGCTTGACAGCCCTTGTAGTGAACAAAGTTTTCCTAATATCCAACGTAAACCTACCCTGGCACAACCTGAGGGCATTTCCTCTTGTCCTGCCCCTTGTTACCTGCGAGAAGAGGCTGACGCCCACCTCACTACAATCTCCTTTCAGGGAGCTGGAGAGAGCAGTAAGGTCCTTCCTGAGCTTCTTTTCTCCTTTCCTTTCCCAGGTTACAATCCCCCAGCTCCCTCAGCCGCTCCTCATCAGATTTGTTCTTTTAATCATTGATGTGATTAAACTTTCTACACCCTCCAAAGCAGGAAGGTCACATCCAGATTTCGTGCTTGGATCTGTCCCTGAGCTGGGCACGGGCCTCATGTCAGTCCTGCTTTGCAGTGCCCAGAGTGGTCACTTGTGTGTGTACAGAGGAGGGATGGGCATTGTCATTCAGCAGGCTGAGCTTGTGCCAGGGCCCTGCTTTATTTACAGGTGCTGAGGTGCCTGATAGGAACAGCAAAGAGAACACGTTAGCAAAGGTGGGATGGCTAACACACACCAAGACAAGGAAATGGAAACCAGGAAGAAACAAAAACTCAGAGGGTTGAAGAGAAGTCAGAGTGACCTGATGTGTCTGGATTGCAGAACAATAAGAAGCTACAGAGCCAGTAATACAAAATCTCTAAGGCACAGGCAGTTGAAGATGTAGGGATTCTTTTCAGTAAGTTGCAATAAAAATGATCCAACTCACTACAGACTTGTGAGTTCTGTCTGAATAGTATAAAAAATTGAAACAAATCTCGAAGGAAAAGAAAAATTTTAAATATTCAGAAAAAAATTATATACAGTAAAATTAAATTTGGGGTGCCAAATGTAGTTCTTGCTGGAGTAACCTGATTGGTTTTCATTTATTAAAAAACCCCAAACTACACAGATTCCCTCAGCAAAGGAGCAGGAACCATATAAAAGTTAAAGCTGAAGGACAAACCAGGCAACTGCTAGTGAAGAAGGAGGAGAACTGTGGGATTGCCCAGAGACCATTTAGCAACAAGTTCAGCTAAGACTGGAAATTTTGAGCCTGACAGAAGGCTGGCAGAGGAGCCTTAAGAGCAACACTAATTAATACTTTCACCAGCAATCCTGGCCTAGCAAGCGAGTACATCAATAAAGTGAACCTCACTGATGGCACAGAGAGGTTCAGAGCATCTGCAAGGAGCAGCTGGGTGAGTGTGAAAACTGGATTAATAGCAATTTAATGGAATTCAGTAGTACAGAGGGCAAGGACGTGCATCTGGGGACCAATAACAAAAATTCTCCCAGAAATACCACATTTGGTTGGGAATGACCAATGGAAGTGGATGTGGCCATGAAAACCAACACTGCTCAAATGTAATGCCATGGAACTCAAATGTAATGCCATAGAACAAGGCCCTGGTGAGATGGGAGGAACGGCTCTCACATCTCAACAGGAAGAGATGCATCTCCCAGAGGAGCAGTGTGGAATCTGAGGAACTCAGATCTGGGAAAAGCTCCCTGAGTAACCATAACCTGTCACTAATCATCCTGGGACTTGCTAGTTCATCCTAGAACTATTTTAATTGAAGCTAATAGAGTAATAATGTTTCAGAAACCATACAAATGTCTAAATAAACTCTAACCTTGGTTTGGTTTTGGGAAGCTCTGTTTCCTATGGCATAGAACTCACAGTAGGCCTTGAGAGGCTCAAATGCGAGCCCTGTCCCACTTACACGTGTGCTGGGCTCCTTTGGATCAGTTGGTCATGGTTTTGCATTTCTAAGGTGGAGAAGATGGTATTTATTACCTGCATATTTAGAGATTCACTGCTAAAGAGCAGCCTCTTAGGTATTACTTTTGTCAGAAGTGCAAGTATCTCAGTTATCTGTAGGGAGTGTAACATTTAAAAGGATTTATTTCTTAAACTTATTCCTCACCTGGCAGTCAGGGTACTTCCCTGGAACATGTCCATATCTATCCAGGCAAATAAAACAGGCTTAAAAATGGCATTCAGTCCTCATGTAACCTACAGAATTCTCCCTCTCGGGATTTTGGTCCTGTGCTAATTAACCCTTTCCCAGTCACTGAACTTTCCCAGCAGTAGAAGGGACACTTCATGAAAGAAACCCATCCCTGTGGGCAGTTTGGGTGTAATCACTCCATTTGGGGGGATGAAAAATATGTGTGGTAAGAGCATGAGGCCTTGACACCGAGGTCTTGGCAGCAAAAAATTGTCCCGGTGCTGATTTATTGAGTTATAAAGATCCCACTACAGTTTGCAGGGACTGGCCTTGCAGATGTCCTGGCTGTTCTGGCAAGGCCATGAGGATGAACCCAAAATCCTCACCTGTGTTTGCTCAAACCACCCTGGGCTGGAGGAGTTGCAGATGCAGTGTGTGTTTCTCAGGTGTTACATCTGTAGGAACCCAAGCACATTGATTGCATTATCACATGCAAGAGATGTCAAAAGAAACCTTTTAAAAGTATTGAAAACCAGGAAAAACGAGCATGACAGATATCAAAAGGCTCCACTATCCTTTAAGCAGGAGGGGTAGCTTTTAATGCCAGGCCTCAAGCAAGAGATTGCTTGCCTAATTACCAGAGAAAGTGAAAGCAGCTGCTGCTAAAGACTCCGAGTTAGAGGCAAATGGTGAACTGAGGCATGGAGAAGTTAAGTGGTTTGCCTAAGGCCACAGAGGGAAGTGGTGTCAGACCCAAGATTAAAAATCACAAGTTTTTCTCAGCCATCTCCAAGCTCCGATCACTAAAGTGTGCCATCTGGACATGCGTAGACAAGTACTGGGGTATGTCTATCATTCCAATCCATCTTTGAAACAAACTCATATCCTCTTACAGTTTCATGTAATTTCCAGGAAAATGCTGTTTTATCTAAATGTAGGTCCTTGCATAGCTAATATTTCAGAAAAATAATTGAGGATTAATGTGGTGCCACAGCCACTGGAAAAAATTATATTCCAGCAAGTATGGATTTTCTTCTTTTTTTTTTTTTTTTTAACCATGAAACAAAAGCTGTTCAGTGCAAATATGATAGAGAAATAGAAACAGAAAGTGTCTCCAGCAAGTTACCTTCAGCTTGTTACTGAAGTTGTATTTTTTGAAAGATGGAGAGGAAGTGAAGTGAGATAGGGAACTTTTGACTGCAGTAATTTAGCACAGAGCAGCAACAAAAAACATCCTCTACAAATACAGCAGAGAACTGCAGCACAAAATAAACTCCCAGTAATGCTGCCTCAAAACACTCTCCATAGTAACATAACATTTTTATCCCTATTACCACTATCGAGGGCTTTGTGGTTCCAAACCAACATAAACTCACCTGAAAGAGAGCTAAAGCAATCTTTGGACCCAGCTTCTCAACCTTTTTGTTTTGGTTTTGCTTGAGAGTGACATGTGCTGGCCTCTTGGACCCCTTGGCAGACTTTTGTCATTCAACATTTATGGGAACTCTTTCTTTGCCAAAACCTACTGATATGATTTCTCCCTGATATTTAAAGTTCTTTATTTATGGTTTATGTTCTACTAGGGTGTGACAAAAAGCTTAGAGCATGAATCAATTCCTGTGGATGGGGAGATGTTTGGATATTCCATTTGCGTTGGCAGGGGATAAGATCTGTTCACTTCCTCTGTGAAACTTAGGGATCTGAAGCAAACCAAATCAAGCTTTAAAATTAGCAAGTTAGCATCAAAATACTTCAATTCTTGTATTTCAGGTCTTCTCATGATGTCAATCTACTACAGACCTACTGTCATCTAAAGGTTCTGTGCTGGGTTTGGCTGAGGTAGAGTTAATTTTCTTCACAGTGGCTGGTGTGGGCCTACATTTTGCATTTGTGCTGAACA
The DNA here is from genome assembly GCA_013400735.1 of Pomatostomus ruficeps. NCBI lineage: Eukaryota > Metazoa > Chordata > Aves > Passeriformes > Timaliidae > Pomatostomus > Pomatostomus ruficeps. The sequence goes on along the minus strand of VYZT01007343.1, from coordinate 93,892 downwards.
CAGGGTTGATACTACAGAGATGTTTTTGTTATTGCTGAGCAGGGCTTTTGAGTGGCTGCATGGGGCTTGGCTGCTGGCTGGGGTTAAGCCATGGCAGGTTCTTATGCAGAACACACAACTCTACAGCCTGGAAATCGTATGGGAGGCTTGCACACAGCATCACTTAGCTGTGACATGTTGATGGCTGGTGTCAGGATCTCCCCACGCTGGAGAAATGGCCAGTGACAGCCTGGCAAATGTAACAACAACCCCATCTTCCTGAATGAGAGGGGAGGATGCAGCTGGCGAAACCAGTGAATTCTTGCAGCTCCCTATTATTTCGTGTGACGGATGGATTTTTGGCTGTCTGCTCTGGGCAATAAAGGCACAGCAGCTCCACGTGGATTGCTCATTTGGGCACATGCACACACACCTGCAAGCACACAGACACTCCACCCTTGATAAATGCAGGTACATAAACCCCGGTTCCAGGATGAAATCTCAGTGCAGCAAAACGTTTCAGCATTTACTTAAATCCCATTGCAGTATAAAGCTGTTGCTTAAGAAATTTCCCAAGTTGTGGCTAGTACCATTATCACTGCAGTCAGTCTTCCTATTGATTTCAATAAGCTTTAGGTCGGTCCCTTGATATCAATATTCTGGATCTACGTCCAGAGATGGCATTGCAAAAACAAAGCCTAAGAATTTCTTCTCTCCCACAGCCCTCAAGAGATAAGCTCAACTAATCACTGGATCAAAAACAGCAACACACAATTTTTCTCTTAATAAATTCAATGAACTGAAGCATTTTGTGAGTCAGAAAAGTGGTGTGAAAAAAACCAAAGCACCATCCCTGTATATATATATAAACACACACATATATATACATATATACTCTTCATCCTCCAAGCAGAACATTCTCCAAACTGTTAAAATATTTTATGAAATTGCCCTTATTGTTCCAACATTTTGCAGCTTCACAAATGATTATTTTCTGTGTTGGGGAAAATAAGAAAAGGCAAAAGCAAGACAAACATTTTGCCATTTATACTTTGGCTTGGTTTAAAATGGATTTACTTTGCACATTGTTTGAGCACTTAGAACATTTGTAATGCTGTAAAGGTGCTCAGTGACAGAAAAATGATACATAGCTGCCTGCCTGTGACAACATTTTAGTAATTCTTTGAGGCATCAGAACAGGTTTTAATGCTACATCCTGCAGCAACAGTCCCTGAGAGGGTATTTACAGTGCAGATGCCTAAGTTAGGAGATTTGTATACTGTGGCTCTCTTCACACTGACTGGGGTGAGAAAACCTCCCCCAGAGAGCAGTTTGGAGGAGAAGCAGAGTTTAAGTGCCCTGAATGTACTGGCAAAATCATTCCCAGCAAAAGCATTAGAGAATATTCCGAATTGCAGCACTTATTTAAAGGTTTGGAGTTTGGAATTGAAGCACACAAAGGTGAGAAACAACTTTGTTCTTATTTCTGCATTCAATCTCTTCTCTTGAGAATGTCATGTAGTCTTTAATGATTGTGTGGAATACTGACATTCTTCATTTTGAAGCAAGTTCTTTTAAGGGCTAAATATTTTCTGTGAAGTGTTTTGTGAAGTTAAAGTGCTGAAGCATAGTTAGGCTGAAAAGCTTCGTGATTCAAGTAAAATGTCTCAATCTTAGAGCATCCACTCTAAAATGACAAAGGACAGAAGTTGCCTGAATCTCATTTGAACCTCCAGCTGCAGCATGTGATGTGGAGCTGCTGCTTTATCTGATACCTCATCTTTCCTCAGAGAAAATATTTGTCCATTGCCTACTGCCAACTGCCTACCGACACACTCTGAAGATCACGGCCCATTTTTTACAAGGAAAAAAATGTGCTTTTGTTCAACAGCATGTGTTTGGGAGTGGTAGAGATGTTGTTAGCTTGGAAATTCAGAAAAGCTTGCTGCAGCACACACAGAAATCAAGATATTTCCTCAAAGTGCATCTCAGGACTGTGAGATTTTTGCCAGCTTATATGGAGTTCTATAAATTAAAAAAGAAAAAAAAAACAACAACAAACCAAAAACCATTTAGCACATTTTTTAATCTACTTATATTCACATAAAGAAAATTAGAAAGTTATGAATGACAAGAAGAAAAGTAGTGAGCATGTGAAGTAGGTTATGAATTAGTTACTTGAGCAATGTCCTAAGATCCCACCAAAAATCAGTCCCATTGTTATAAGCATCTTGTAATGTTTAGTCCATATCTCTACAAATTGACTAGTTTTGCTTTGTATGTGGAGGTTGAAATGCGGTAATAATTTACATATGTAAGTGTTTCTGATATAAAAATAAGCAAACCAGAGTGAGGTTGGGATAAAAGTTTTAGGCACAGTCTAAGTAAAGAGAAACATCCATAAATCACACATTTAAGTAAAAATAAAACCCAAACAACCCAATACAAAAAACCCCACCTGACAAACATACCCAATAGAAGGAATGACTGGATATATTACTGAATGAAAAGCATGTCAAAATGCATTAGAATATATTATAAAATCAAGTTTGTATTCCTTTGAACCGCATCTCAACATCTGCAACTGTGTAATGTGGTAAATGACATCTATCACCTGCTGATGGAAACACATCACCTGGTGAAACAACAATCAATCTGTGCGTGTGAAACGCATCTCTGCTCCTAATAAATTAAATGCAGAGCAAGCTAAAGCTGATGCAGCAGTTACCGAATTATGCATGGTGAGAACTGAACTCATTTTACCGGCTACTGAGTCTGAAACCTGAAGAACTGAAACTGCCACAGCCCATCAGACACATCAGCTCTCTGGGAAGTGTCAGTCATTGGGGCAGGGTGAAGCCGCTGTCAGGAAATGTTCAGGTCAACAACGCTCTCAGTAACAGCCGCTTGCTTCAGCTGATGGCAAAGGTTCAGGAGCAGGGCATGACTGCCAGGGTCCCAAACATCTGGAGCTTGTTATTCAAGCCTGTGTGTGTTCACCGTGGAGAGAGAGGTGTTGAAAGACCCATTTAAACCTTCTTTAGTTTAATGGGGCAGGGAGAGAGCAGCCTATATGTTTTTTAGCTTGCTGAAGATGGGTGGGATGAAAAGGGGTGGGATGGACAACAGTGTGTGTGGGAGTCAGTGCACCCCCACTGCCAGAGCAGTGAAGGGGGGCACTGAGGAAATCAGCGCTATTACAACCAATGCTCCCTTGTTAGGGGAAAGAGAGACATCTCCTCCCCAGATACCATGTGTTTATGCAGCTCTGTAACCCCGTTAGCCCGTTGGACTCACTGTCTCAGCTGTCAGTTCACCTGTCTATCATTCCCTGCGAGACACCCCACTTCCAGAAGGTTCTGTTCTACTCACTATCCTATTTGTCCTTACCTCGCAGCCACTCCCTCAGTCCCTCTCCATTGGTCCCTGCACCCTTGTCCCTCCTTTGTCCAGCCTCTAAGCCCTCACACTATTGGCTCTGAGTGCTCTCTCCGCCCCTGTCCAGTCTCGAAATAAAAGCCCATGGTCCCCTTTGTTCTCTGTTCTTTCGGTTATGGCTTTCTATCGGGCAGGTTATTAAAACTGTCTTGGAATCCCAACCTGAAAAACCTTTCTAGTACACTCGTCAATTTGAAGGCTGCTCTGCACAGCTGGCAGAAGCAGCCGCGGGCAGGGGTCGGGCGGAGCCGCGGCGAGCGGGACCGGCGGGCGCAGCCGGCACTTGCGCAGCAGTTCCGTTCCCAGCTGCCGCGCCTGCACGAAGCGAGGCAGCGGCGATGCAGCTTCACAGCCGCGAAGCTCGGCACGGCGAGAAGCCGCAGCGGCAGCGGACGCAGGGAAGCCGCGGTGCGGCGAAACCCTGGCAGAGCCGGCAGCGCGGCGGAGCCGGTGCCGCAGCAGCCCCGGCAGGTCCGCCCAAGCGGCGTCCGGCATCTCCGGGCTTCGGGAGATGATCCCAAGGCTCGCGCGGTCTCCAGAATTGCCGCTCAACCCCACAGAAACACCACAAGAAGTGTGGTTTTCATTTTTTTTAAGAAAGCAGAGGATTACTGAGCAGTGCAAATAACGTTTGTGTCACTCATCCGCAAACTTCTTTCCACATCTCGTGAAATGGATCCATATATATATGTAGATCTAGAGATACATACACATATATAATGTGAAGCAAAAACCTTATAGTGGCGTTCTCCAGATATCATGGAAAACTAGGATGTTTCACACCATCGAAATGAATGCAAACCAGTCTCTGCCCTTGCGTTTCTGGAAAGGACTCAGCAGTTTTGCAGCTGCTGCCGAGCAGAAAGTCACGTGCCTGAGCTGCACAACAGCAAAGGTGCTTTTCAAGCAACCCCGTCCTGCCTGTTCTCATGCAATACACCAAAACAGAGAGGGGAAAGAAGGTTCAGATCATGGAATGGGTTGGGATGGAAGGGACCGTAAC
>VYZT01007343.1:58006-89290 GCA_013400735.1 Pomatostomus ruficeps | reverse complement strand
CTAGTCCAGCTTCACCCTCAGAGTGAAGAATTTCTTTTCTATTACCCAATATAAATTTGTCCTATTTCAGTTTCGATACATTTCCCCTTGTTCTATCGCCACATGCTCTTTTAAACAGTCTGTCTTCAGCTTTCGTGTAAACACTCTTTAGAGTACTGAAAAGCTGCAATAAGGTCACCCAGAGCCTTGTCTTCTGTTCCCCAGGCTGAGAAATCCCAATCCTGTCAGCCTTTCCTCATAAAATACTGTGGGGAGTTTCATTCTCGATGCCACTCAACAACCAGTTTTGTTGAACTTTCAGTTAACTGTTTATTTTTGCTTTTGAAATGCAATGCATGTGCAAAATAAGTTGGTTATTTGAGTCAACTGACTCAGGCTGTTTTTCCTCCCTCTGACAAAAACGCTGATTTAAGGAGCGAGTTAAATGTAAGTCAGAGTCTATCAGGAAAATTCTCTGAAGTCATTGACTACTAAACTGATCAGTAGGGATGAAAAATATCAGGGCTATCATTTGCTGAAAAACAAATTCCTGGATCCCAAATGACATAGAAGAGAGGCTCCAACAAAAGTACAAGGTGTCTGTGGCATGAGCCTCCGCAGGTCTGTCCCCAAGGCTTTTCATTAAGATTAATATTGTACATTTCATTAAAGTAAATTAAGACTAATTCCAGTGAAGTGTGGATGCTGAAAGGAAGTGATAACTTTGAATTAATTTACCTTAAAAAAAGAGCTGAGGAGGAAAACAAAGTTGCTCAGTTCCATTTTGCTTTTCTGGAATTCACATAAAAGTCTAATCACACTTCTGGTTTCTGTTACATTAACCTAAAATTCACAGGAGAAAAGCCATCTTACCCTGTCTATACTGACAAAATGCAACTGGGAAAGAAGTTGATCCTTCTAGAAGCACAGAGAAGGTTCTTTTACAGATCATGGCTCCAGCTGTGGATAATAGCACAGTGTTTCCTCCATCCCAAATCCTCAGCACCAGCCTGGCAACGTTCAGGACTGGCAAAACCTCTACAAAGTTGTGTGACAGCAGGAGGCCTTCAGAATCTCCAACAGCTTGGCAAATAAAGCATGAGTCACATTCCCCTTGTGACTTTGCTCTAGTTTAATTATTTCTCTCTTTCCGCAGCAAAAACTTGAAGGGACAAAAAATGGGAGGTTCCAGATGCTGCCAATTTTCAGGCAGGGTCTTTGGGTTTTGAAGTAGCTAGGAATCAAAGCCCCATACCGATAGACAGGTGATAGAATGGCTCTGAAATACTGGATTTTAGGCTGAGTGTAGGCACACCCACGGGCCCGGTGGCTGGGGGAGAAGAAGCTGTGAAAGAGATTGTGATTCTCCAAGTCACTCTGCCTCCTGGTCCCCTTCTCACCCACAGAAAATGCACCACACACACCACACTCAGCTTCTCCCACGGCTTCAACCCTGCTGCTCCGGGGCTGGATGGAGGGGGGAGAACAGGAATCAGCTCTGACCCAAGTCTCTGGTCCTTTATCAAGGATATAGAAAATGGGCAGGAGCAGAGAAGGAATGGATTTTGTTCAGGAGAGTGAAATACCACCCAGACAAGGAGGAAGGTCTGGTTTTGGTTCTTTATTCCTGACTGGGGAGTATCCAGCACCTTCCAGGACTGAGTGAGCCCAGAGAGAGAACCACGATTTTAGAAAATCAGATGAGTGAGAAGGATTATACATTTCCATTTAACTGGGAGCAAGACACATCCTCTGCAACACAGAAAGGGATTTACAACTTTTAACGAGCAGCACTCTGTAAAAATAAAATTACTTCAAGCACAGCATTAAAGCTTTTCTTAGAAAAGCTCTAATGTAAATTTTATATGGAGCACACTACTGTACTTGCATTTGTTATTTGAATTTGTTATTTTATTAAAAAGTAAAGCCTAATCAGAATTGCCTAGTTCTAGGGAGAAAGGGAATGGGATTAAATATGAAATAACAGTTGGTTCAGGATTCCTACCCACTCCGGAGGCTTCAGAAATGTTCTGTCATTTTCCAGAGATTTATATATTAAAAGTGTCTGCCCCATCATAATCACTTAACATGCTTTAAAAAGCACATAAACACACGGGGGGGTTTCATTATGGCATATGGGAGAGAGATTTTTCTCAGCATTGGTCCAATTTTACTCCCATTATAGTGAAATGGTAAATGTCCCATGGACATCAGGGGGAGCCGAGGCTTTTGAAAAAAGCTGTGCTTTATAAAAAGCATAAAGCAGGCAATCTGCAGCAAATACAGATTTCCAGTAAGCTAGGGACCAGGTCTAGACTCAAACAAATAACATCATAAGGTATCTCCCACCAGGAGAATGTGTTTTCAGTGGCAAAAAGGAGAAAAAGTTCACATGGAGAGTTTGCCGTCCCAAGATTGATCTGGGAAATTTTTTTCCTTTTAACAGCCATAATTTTGAAGAGATTGTGTCTGTTCTTTATCACCCGTCTTATTCTTCCTTCAATTTCTCTCTTCTCACACCCACACAGACGACTTCTAAATCTCAGCACGAGTCTCATAATATCTTCTCCTCTTTAATGTGTGTTTCTGCGGAAGGGAGAACCAGCAGCTATTAGCGGCTTGTGAGTGAATGCTGCATGAGGCTTTCTTTGTAGTACCCAATTGCACAGGAAAACACAGTTCAACAAACAATCATTGCAGAAACCAGGCTGGAGGTACAGGAGAGGCACCATCCCAGTCGGGTGGGGGAGAGCACGTCAGGTTCAAGGCCCAAGGTTTCCTCACTGTCTGAGGTAGTTGGGAGCAGAGCCAGATGCTGGGTCTATGCCTTAGGTATGTGAAATCATTTTTTTGCTGAAGTTAAGAGTTCACTCCCATATCACATCCATTGCTTTAAACGCAAGGGTTTAATGTACTTCATCAAGCTCTTGGTGCCACTATATTGAAATTCCATTTTGCGGCTCAAAAAACCCAGTGTCTCCTCTGACCTCCTGTATAAGGGTCCTGTGAAGGGTCTGGAGCATGAGTCCTCTGAGGAGCAGCTGAGGGAGCTCAGCCTGGAGAAAAAGAGGCTCAGGGGTGATCCTATTTCCCTCTGCAACTCCCTGACAGGAGGGTGGAGCCAGGTGGGGATTGATCTCTTCCCAGGTAGCAAAGGACAGGGCAAGAGGAAATGAACTCAAATTGCACAAGGAGAGGTTTAGGTTGGATATTAGAAAAAAAAAAAATTCTTCATAGAAAAGGTTATCAAACACTGGAACAGGCTGCCCAGGGAGGTGGAGTCACCAACCCCAGAGGTATTTGAGAGATCTGTAGGTGTGGCACTTTGGGACATGTTTTTGTGGTGGGTTTGGCAGTGCTGGGTTAATGGTTGCACTCAATGATCTTAGGGGTTTTATCAAATTTAAATGGTTTTATGATTCTGTAGCACAAAATGATGCACAGTAATGCCTGTCTTAAGCCTGGCCAATGACTTCTGGCTGAGCTAGAGAAGATCTTTCAGAAAGATAGTGATGTTTGGTTTAAAAGTCTATAAAGTGAGGAAAACACAGCACTTTTTGTGCAAAGTAATTCTGATGGTTTACAGTGATTATTGTTGAAGTCCTACCCTGTCTCATTTGAATGTGCCTTGCTTCCATTCCTGGTTTAGGAATTTTGTTATACCTTTAGTATTAGATTAAGCCTGCACTTGAAGAAAGCCATGCAGTCAGAGCTCTCACTACAGCAGTCATGTTTGAATCAATTTTTATTGCCAACTCTGCAATTACAAAACTTTTTAGCAGGAGCTTGGACATCAATTATGTCTAGCATTGTAACCAAAACCTTTCTGTCAATAAGAGGCCTTTAAATATGAGGTATTTGGTCATGTTCTGTTCCTCACAGGATGCCAAAAACCAGATAGAGCATGAGAGGTGTTCTGCTTAAGCTCACATAGACAGCAGGGTCAAGACCAGCTGGTTCAGAAAGGAAACCCACGGCAGCATACAGATAGACTGTAATTTATGTTGGGAACCTGCAATCTGAGACAAAGAACTAAAGGAAAATTCTTGGTTCCTTTATTTTTCTAAAAGTGACTAAAAGCAATTAAAAATACGCCCTGGTTGTGCATCTAGCATTTGGGCTTTATGTTAATTGCCTTTTTCTGAGCAGACCAGGAGAAAATGCATTGACATGGCAAGTTTAACAGCATGGAACTGAAAGAAAAAGCAAATGCAATAATTTCATTCCTGCTTTTCCCAAGGAGTGTAAAATAGGACAGTAAACTTACTGGAGGTAAGCACACTAGTGGGAATATGGGCATTTTCCTGGTGCAGATCAGTTGAGTAATTCTGGATTTAGGTACAGGTGGAGGGAAGTAAGGATGATACTTGGTTTGATCTGTAAAACATTTCAAAGTGAATTCCAGCCCATCAAGAGTTAGATTATAAATTTGCTGACAGAAAGGGACTATTTCAGTTTTACACCTAAGCTATAATATCTAATGAAATGGTGATTGTACCTCATTGACTTCCCAACTTATTCTGAAATCATCTACTTTCCTTCAGTACAACAGTTCCACTAATGATGTTATTGAGAAGTGCTGTATTTAAGAATAACGAAAGTGGATTTTTTGCATTTGGTGGTATTTCCAGATACAAGAACCTGGAAATTCACTCACTACTTTTTGAGAAACTTTCTCATTTGTAGAAAAATAAAACACATTTCTTCCTCATGCAGGTATGAGATGGATGCTTTAGAGATGCTGAGATATTACAGCAGCCCCCAGTCTTGGAAGTGAGAGAGAATATGGAGTCATGCAGCACAGCAATCCTTGGGAATGAAATAAATTCTGTCATTTATTATTTTTTTGGCTATAACATCTGGACGTGGTGATAAGGGATCCACTATGGGATGAGCTGTAGGCAGTGTAATGGAAAAACTGCCCACCCCGCTATGTGATTTGTTTCCTGGATTTAGAGATGAAAGACAACCGGTGGATTTGGAAAATGTGGAAAAGTATAAAAACAACAGAATGTTAAAGTAAACATGGTAAGTAGGGATCACAGCCAGAGCTGCAGAAAGCGATTTGGGAGCTCATTTGGGACACCTGTCACACTCAGCCCCTCCCACACCTCTGTGGTCCTTTTGGTGCTGTGTCCACCCCAGAGACACAAAACCTGATGGCCATGTGAGGTGTGTGGCCCTGGTTTGCTGGGCTAAATGATGTGCAGGCTTGGGCAGGTGTTTCAGACAGACCACACATTTACCATCCTGATTTGAAGATGCTGCTGTGCTGATTTGCGGTGTCCCACCCCATGTGCCACAGGCCTGGTGTGCTAACAAAGTCAAAATTTTATATGAAACCTCTCTTACCTGCCTGTGTGCCATGGAGCACCAGTGGGTGTGTTTGCAAAAGGATGTGTGGCCCTACCATGTCTGCAGATATTCCTTGTAGATATGAGTTTGTTCATGTCAGTTCAGAGGCTAAAACCTCATGGAAAAAGAAAAAAAGTTGAGTGTCATAAAGGCAAGTGCTGTTACTTGTGGAATGCAGATAATTTGAAAGTTTTGGTCTGTTGGGAAAAAATAAGAAAAATAACAAAAAAAATCCCGGAAACCCAAACCCATTCCACAATATTAATGCCAAGCAGTGAGTATTTCAATCTAATTTTCAAGTGGGTTTTGTTTTATGTTCAGTGGAGCTGTAGATTGAGGGGCTTTGACATCCAATTGAAATGCACCACATACAAAGGTTAGAGGCCCTTTCCCTGCGAGATGCTCAAGAGCCCTTCAGCTGCTGCTTCCTTGACTTGTGTTTCCTACTTAACACACCCTGCCTTACTGCTGCTCGCTCTGCATTCATCTGAACTTAGCATTGTGCACGTTCCATTCCTGCCCTTTTATGTGGCTCTACTTGATAAATCTACAGCTGCAGCAGTCTGGGGGAGTGAAAGTGCAAGCAGGAGCTGTTGAGAGTAAATGGCAGTGGGCAGCACTTTGGGCTGGGGCAGTGAGAGTTCACTGGAACAGAGCAGGAATTGAGAGAAAGGTGTTGGCAGTTTACCACTGCTATGAGAGCTGCTGTAAAAGTACGTTTTTAGGTGCAGGAAACACTTAGTGAAATGCCCTGACCTGTGTTATGTGGGAGGCTGGATTAGATAAATGTAACAATACTCGTAAGAATTAGTCTACGAACTATGGATATTGCCATGAAAAAGCCTTATGAGCATAAATGGAGAATGCCAGCATCCCGCAGAATGTGCAGTAAAAAGCAGACCATAAATCTCTTGAGCAGGATAGTCTGTTCTATGATCTAACTTAGCCACTGTGGCGGTGGTCCAACCCACCTTCAATTGCTAAGGGTAAGCGGAAAGCCGACGCCCTGGCTTCGCCAGTGGAATTAGCAAAACTCCCTCTAATGTTTGAGCAAGCTAAAATCAGCCACGCCATGTATCACCAGAAGCTTCCGGCCTTGGTTCGCATGTTCCACCTATTGCGAACTCAAGTGAAGGCCATTGTGGCGACATGCCCCAGCTGCCAAGCATACCAGCTACCATCCTTAGGCAGTGGGGTGAACCCAAGAGGTATCAATAGTGGGGAGGTGTGGCAAATGGACGTGACACATATTTCAGAATTTGGTCGGCTGAAATATGTCCACGTATCCATAGATACCTTTTCTGGGGCCATGTATGCCTCTGCCCATGCTGGCGGAAAGGCCAAGGACATAGAAAAACACCTTGTCCAGGTTTTTGCCGTGCTGGGCATGCCAAAAGAGATTAAGACCGATAAGCCCTGCCTACGCTTCCAAAGAGTTCAAAAGCTTTTATCAGCAATGGGGGCTCCGCCATGTAATGGGTATTCCCTGTTCCCCAAACGAGCAAGCTGTTGTGGAGAGGGCCCATCAAACATTGAAAAGGGTCCTTCTACAGGAGCATTACACCACCAAGTGCAACTCATCCATGTTCAGGCTTGCCAAAGCTCTATTTACCATCAGCTTTTTAAATGGGTCCTTTGAAGATCCAGAGCCACCCATTTACAGACACTTTAAAAACTGTGGGAAGCAGAAGCTTGAAGAGAATCCCCAGGTGCTCATTAAGGCCCTGGAAACCCAACAGATGGAAGGATCTTACCGCCTCATTACTTGGGGGCGAGGCTATGCCAGCGTATCCACACTCCAAGGACTGAAATGGATGCTGGCAAAATGTGTAGAACTGTATGTAACATCTATTCCAACAAAGGAAGCAGACGCTGCAGCCTGGAAGCGGAGACGTCTCCGAAGAGATCCCCAGAACCCCTCAACATTTCTTTTCTTTTTCAATCCCAAAAACGTAAATACTCTTTTCAGCTGTTTATCCTTTTTGTCGGATGCTGAGCGTTACCAGTTGTTGCTGAGTAAGATTTCCAGCCAGCAAGGACACGAGGTGATGAACTGTCTGGAATAACACGTCCCCCAGCCCTTGGCGAAGCTGATCCGGATGCTGTTGGGGTTGTAGGGCCTGCCGGCGTAATCCAGCTCAGCCGTGTGCTGCAGCAGGCAGGACTTCTCGTAGTCAAACACCTTGATGGAGTAGCCCGGCATCACCTTGTGTACAATCAGAGTCCTGCAGTTGGGGATGTCCAGTGTCAGCGAGTTGACGAAGATGAGATGCTCGCTGTGGTTGTAAGCCCACACCCCATCTTGTTCCTTGCTCAGTAGAACCCCGTAGCCAATTTTACTTTGAGTCCTTCTCACAGTCTCGCTCCTGTTGTCCAGATTGAGCTGTTTGAGGCAGAAGCCACTTCATTGAGGTAGGTAGTAGGACATACTGACAGACTGTTCGTACACGTGTAGAGGCGGCCCACGCGCGTCCAGTGCTCCCAGCAGGCCACCTTGTGTCGCTGACTGCTAGGCTGCCTGGTGGCCTGCGGGCGATGCTGGTGCTCGGCCGGTCAGACAAGCTGCGAGTGATGCAGCCTTTTGTCTGCCTTCTCTTCCAGAGCTGTCAACTCTGTGGCACAGTGCGCCAGCTGCGTTAAAAATGTCGCAGAGTGGAGGCAAAGGAGAAAGGAAGGACTCTTGGCAGCAGTACCCAAGCTCTTTTATTCCTTGCCACAGGAGGCAAGAGGAGTGAGGGTCAGGTACACAAGGCTGCCAAGAGCCAAGAGGAACGGTTACAGGGGATTTTATACAAAACAAAAAGAGGCGGTATAAGGGGAAGAACCGAGGGGGAACCTAATGAGGGACCCAATAACTTAGAACTGGGGGAGGAATCAATTTAAAACAACCAATGGGAATAACAGAACAGTAGAATTTTCCAGAACCTGATCAATATTTCAGAACTCTGAGGGGACGAGGGAGGAGACGGATTCTCAGATTTACATGCCTAAGGAGCGGGAATTTCCCCAGCCACGCCTTCATTCTCCGCCTCAGGATCACTGTCCTGGGCGGGGAAATCAATCCATTTAATATCTTCATTAATTCTCATGGCAAAGGCAGGCTGGGCCACCGCCACAACGTTGCACCAATGGTTCCTCTTCACGGTGTTGGGCAACGTGCTGGCATTTGAGAAGTCTCCAGGCATGATGTTGGGAGAGTTTGTAGCCTCTGTTTCAATGTAAGACAACGTGAAATCTGATAGGTCGAGCAGCGTTTGCTCATCCTTAGGAGACGGCCAAGAGTAGGGAGGTGGTGGACACTCTGGCCCACCCGCCTGCTTTGAAATCCAGAGCCCTCCTGAGAGTGCGTGCAGTAATTTGCTCTCAGGAGGGGAACTCTCAGAATGGTGGACCTCTATAATCAAGGACATTTTGTTTGCTACCTTTATTATCTTATTGGTTGTTTTTCCTTTTGTTTGTTGTAGAAACTTGTTTTTAATTATTTTTAAAATTTATTTAATGGAAACAGGGGAGATGTGGCGGTAGTCCAACCCACCTTTGGGTTTCGCATAGATAAGGACATTCAGTGGGTTGGAGATCGAGCCTGAAGGCAGTCCCGAGGAACTGACCACACCCCTGAATTGTCAATCTTAAATTATGTCTCCTCCCGTGTACCTCCCTACCTTCATGTTTATTCAATTAGTTCTGGAAAGTTCTGTTCCCCTGTAATCCCCATTGGACTGTTTGAATTAGTCTCTCCTTACGACTGTTGTTATTGGGTACCTGTCACTGTTTGTCACTCCTTCATTGGTTTATCCCTTTGTTCCGCCCCTTTACTCGCAGTATAAGAACCCATGTAACGGTTCTTCCGGGCTCTTTTGTAGCCCCTTATCCTTGCGGCATCTTTCTCCTGTCCGCCAGGGCCGGGAATAAAGACTTGGATTGCTGCTACAAAGAGTCCCTCTTTCCTCCTTCTCCTCTGCCGATCGCTGCTGCTACAGCTGACTGCTGCCAGCTCCACAGAGAGCCAGAGAGCAGACTGCTCCATCAGGAGCTCTCGACCGACTGCTAAGCTGCAGATTCTTCCCCGACTGCAACACTTGCATGCAAGTCACCTGCTTGGCCTCCGGGCGGTCAAGCGGTCAGCGACAAGCCATCTGTTGAATTCAATATATTTCTCAGCTTTAGGTCTCTGCAATCAGCCTTGGATTTGTGATGCGTTTCTCAAATTGGTCAAATAAAAATGAATTGGCCCAAATGAGAAACAGCACATAAGACTGCTAATTATCAACAATCTATATTTCAGCATCAGATTTACCGGGGCAATTTCTTCTCTCTACTGCTCTCATTCATGGCAGCAATGCAGAGAGAAATTATATTTAAGGAGTTTATCTTTACCAGTAACAAAATTTTCCTGATTGTAATGAAGATACTTGTTGAATATTGATATAAAATAACACTCTATTTTTCTTCACTGCAATTATGGAAATGACTAAATTTAGGGAGAAAGTAGAGTCTGTCTGAAGGTTTCATTAATGTATGAATATTAAAAAAAAGTTTGTTCTAAAAGAAACATTCAATACCTGGAATACAGAGGATGGTGGTGAAATTAAATTAATTCCTCTGCTAACCCAGCAAGTGTATTGATAATGTACTGCATTATTATTCAAAATGTCATTACTGAAGTGAATTTTATTAAGGTTTTATACTGCCATCTAGTATCTAAGCACCTCCCTCATATATTCAAGGTTAATAAAGAAATGCCTTTTTGGGATTTTGGGAGTATCAGTCTCTTGGTTTCTGGAGAGATGAATCACTAGGCTTAATTCAAGTGGCTAAGACAGATAGAATATAAGAACTTTCCTTATAATTTTCTTAACACTACAGTCTGCATTGACACTGTTTTGCTCTAACACCTTTAAAAGCAGGGGACATACCCTTCCGTGTCCTGTGCAAGTGAATTTTTTGCATCTTTCAGGATCAAACCCTAATATGATTAGATTAAAAACCTCGTGCTTCTGATGGGATTTGAAAGACTCCTTGATATCACCAGCCTGGGAAAAGCTGAATGACAAATGGCATTTTTCCAAGGAATACGTTTCAAAGTGGGTAAAATCAGTAAAGTGAAAGGACTGGACTCTTCAAATAGCGCAATTTCTTAATCCTTCACTGCCATAATAAGAAACAAAAATCTTCATTTTATTCCTAGTTTACATTCAGACCCCCTGAGTGGTGAAACTTTTCCGGCCATATTCCATGGCTGGCTAATCAGTGCCTATTAGACTGTAAAAGGCTCTGCTGCTGTGCCTCTCCGAGCTTCCCCCTGTACCACACCTACACCTGGCTCTGTGCAATGAGGCTGCTCTCCCAGAGCCTGCAGGACCGGCAATGATGCTTCATCAGAGGAAGATCATTATCCAAGGCACCTCACAGACACGAAATATGCACTGCTCTGCTGCACTTGCAGCCCACGGAGGATGAAGGCACCAATAACCGTGTGCTGTTCAGCCATTCATTTGCATTGTTTCAGGGAAAGCCGGCCCTGTCAGGACTTCCCACTAGCAGGCATGAAAGGAAGAATAAAAATAAAAATCCACCAATGTTTTAGGCCTTTTTTTTGTTTCTGTCCTCTCAGAAGTAGTGAATTAGTTGATTCATTTGGGGTAAGTGAAACTCTCAGTATCAGCAGAGCGTGGCTGGGTTCCCTCACTGTGAGTCAGTGTTATTCAGACCCTGGGCTGTGTTTTTAATGCCTTTCCTCACATAAAAGACACAAACTTTCTTTTAGTGCTGGCTTTGCCAGGAATACTGCAGGTGAGGAGTGGGAACCCTGCAAGGAGGATGTGCCCTGGATGCTGCAGGATGAATGAGGCTGGTGCCCAGCTCCCAAACCTGTTTGTGTGAGGCTGCTGTGGTGGCTCAGAGGGCTTTACCCCCATGTTGAGTGCAGTGCAAAAGGCAGCCTGAAGCTTTCATTCCTCACTTTATACAACATTCCTTTGTCAGACTGCTGGGACCAAAGAGTACAAGCTTGAAGATCTCAACACTGCAAAAAAAAAAAAAAAAATTCCTTTTTTGCTTCCAGACCCTTGTGTCCTCTGCAATGCTGTGCACCTTTGATTTCCATGATCGCAGAACACAAAACAAGGAAACAAGGACAAAAAAATCTCTGCAAAAATTGCTGCAGACTAAAATATCAACACAATTTTCTCCTTGTTTAGCAAGAACCATGGGCTGCTTTACCTGAGAAAATCCTTGCTGAAGTCAGCCCTGGGATATTCCCTGGGGGTCCTTGCTGCCCCTCTGATGGAAACTGGAGTCTCTTACGATCATTTCTTTGCTGTGCTGAGGATAAAAAAAGGCAAAAGCCGAGGATTATAGATCCATCTTACAGCAGTTGTTAATCTAACTTTCATTAACAGTTAAAAATCTTGCAGGGGGAATATATGAAAATTACTGCTTTCCAAGTAGATCTGTTAATTATTATTAGTCAGTGTACTTATTAGGCACCGACGGAAACTTGGCTCTCAATAGGTACCTATTAAACTATGTTAGAGAACATCATATTAATGTTTAATATAAAAACTGCATGAATCATCTGTTCTTTTAACATTGGGCCATCTCTTCAGCTGGTGTGCATCAGTCCAACACCAGCAAGAGAGCTGGTCACTTTGTACAGACCAGGATCTGCTTTAACATTTGCTACATGAAAAACAGGATGACATTTCTCTTAACTTTTTACAGAAATTTGGAGTCTGTTCCCTTTACTGTCACCCATCTGGCAGAATTATAATTAACAGAATTTAGAGCCACGACACTGAATCTGTTAGACAGTCACACAATCAGGCGAATTTGCAGTGTAATTAATAGATGCAGGGGACATGATCTGTTTAAGATTGCAGGAACTTGGATGCAGTTACAACTCAGATAATTCAGGCTGTGCTGCCTTGTTTCTAAATAATGCGCTATTTTAAATAGGACATCCTCCCATATGTTCTTTATACTTAAATCCATAGCTGTGTCAGAATAGAAAATACAATGGGATGATCAGCATCCCGACTTATGACCAAATCTTTAGCATCTTGGTTGATGAAAAGGCAGGCAAGCTCTTGAAGATCAAACAGGAATAACCTGAGAAGTTACTGACTCTGAGTTCCCCCCCTTCAGCTGGAATGTGCTCTTGCACATCCACAGTTTGCTCAGTGCAATAAAGGACATGTGTGAGGCCCTGGCACAAAGTCCCCAGAGCAGCTGGGGCTGCCCCATCCCTGGAAATGTCCAAGGCCAGGTTGGATGGGGCTTGGAGCAACCTGGGATAGTGGAAGTTGTCCCTGCTCATGGCAGGAGTGGGTTGGAATGAGGTGATCTTTAAGGCCCCTTCCAATCCAATCCAATCCAATCTGTTCTATGATAAATCATTCTCCATTCCTGCCCTTCATTCAGACGGGCAGTAATTGCCACCTGCTGAGTGCTGGTTTTGTTAATAGGGACAATGTTGCCATAAACCACTTCAGATCAGCTTTAAGAACTTGTCTTCCTGCCCTAAACTGTCCTGACATTCTGACTCCAAAGGCAAGCTGTTTTCTTTTAAGAATTTAAGCCATATTAACTCAATGAGAGGTAAATATCCATAATTTTGCGGCTCAGTTGAGGCTTTGTGACCTTGCCAGCTGTGAGCTGAAGATATTTGTCAGAATTCTAGGGCTATGTATTTTTCATCAGTTGCAGTAATTTAACAATTGCACAAATCGGTTCAATATTTTATCCCTAGTTCATTTATTTATGACAATTCTGAAGGGAAAACATTAGGTACTGTCCCTGAGATCTCAAATACAATCACATGGAGATTAAGCTGTGCACAAATACATTCATCCAAATGCAAATATATGCCTTTGTTCATAGGGCCCAATCCTAATTTGTGCATAATATATTACTTTAAATAGTAATTTTCATCAGGACAAAAGTTGCAGAGCCCAGCTTGTAATGAGGGATGGTGTATAGGCTTTGTGAGAAAAGCAAACAAAATGAAGAACTTGAACTACTTATTCTGGAGGACACTACTGGGAGAAAAAAAAAAAAGATGTCTACCTGATTTATTCCATTTAATTTAAGGACTACACCTGAGGGATCTATTTTAAGAGTTTAGCAGGTTCAGGCTTCCTGTAGGTTCATGTAGAGAAAGGCTCCTCCAAAGTTTGATTTGAGGCCTATGAAATCTGGATAATTCTCTAATGAAGAACGTTTCCTGACTTTAAAACTAAGAGGAATATGTAATGTCTAAATTCCTGACGTATGGATACCTCTGTTTAATACTTAGAGTTAACATTAGGTGAACTCTTGATCGCAGATCAGCTGCAGAGCTTGGGAGAGATTTTCCTGAGAAATCAGTGAATCTTGGTTAACGTCTAGAGAATACAAAAAGCTCCAGGTGGGGCCTCGCCAGGAGAAGGGAAGGCTCACCTTCCTCAGTCTGCTGACAGCAGTTTCTCTAATGCAGCCCAAGATTCCCTTAATCTTTGCTGCAAGGGACACCCTTCTGGCTCCTGTCCAGCTTAGTTTCCACCAGGATCCACCTGTCCTTTTCTGTATCTGCTTTCCAGCTGGGCAGCCACCAGCATGTGCTGGTGCCTGGGTGGGGCTGTTCCTTCCCAGGTGCAAGGATTTTGTACCTGTTGAACTCCATGAGGTTCCTGTCAGCTCATTTCTCCAGCCTTCGAGGTCCCTCTGCATGGCAGCACATTCCTCTGGCATATCCGCATCTCCTGTGGTTCTTTAGCACCTGCACCCTTGCTCAGTGGACATTTTCTCTCTTCATGAAGATCACTAATGGAAATGTTAAACAGGACTGGACCCAGTGTTGACCCCCAGGGTACACTGGTGGTTCCTGGCCTCCAACTGGGCTTTGTGCCACTGATCCCCACTCCCTGGACCTGCCTTTCAGCCCATTTTCCACCCTCCTTATTGCTCGTCTAACCGCACATCAAAAGCTTAGAAATGTTTAGACTGGAAAAGATCTTAAAAATCTTTGTGCATGCATAAAGGGGGAGTTCTAGTATCAAAATAGGGAGAAAGAAAATGAAATAAAATGCCTTTTAACAGAAATACTGACTTTGGGAAATAACCAGATATGCATTGCCAGCCTCTCTGATTGGCTGTGAATGTTATGGAACTGCCTTGTTTATATATTTCATGTGATGATTTCTAAATGATTAGCTACAGAGACACAGATACGTAATGAACAGATGTGTAAGAGGATTCTATGATTCTATGAGCGTAGCATAATTACAGAAAACCTCTCAACCCTCTTAAAAATAATCATCGTATAAGTGGTTTCCTCTTAAAATCAAATGTTTTGAGAATATATACATGTACTAGATACACGAATATATATCTATGAGAATACCATAAAGATACCAAAGTTTTTCTCTACCCAGAGTCTCAACTTCAATTTCAAATGCATTCTTGCTAAAGTGTTCACTTTTTGCTCTGCTGGTAGCTGAATGTCATTTTGAGTTGGTCAGATAGCGGGTGCAAAACAGGAAGGGAATTGTTTTGGGAAGGCTGGGTTTGAATCCTGCTCTGTGCTGAGCTTTTCATCTCCCTGGGTCTGGAAGCAGAGTGCTTCCTGCACAGGATGGCACAGCACCAGGCTCAAGCCTAACACAGGAAGCTTGAACAGTGATCTGTAAGGAAATCAGGTACTTGACAGATGCATTTTGGCAGCACCATGGCAAAAATGGTACAAGCAAGGAAGGTTCTTTCTTAGACTTAAATAAAACATCTTTCAAAATAACTCTTCCATCAAAGTAAATAATTGTTTGCATACTATGCTGGTGTGCTAAATGTAAATTGTCATTGGCTTCTTTAGACGGTTTTAACACTTGTAGATCAACTCAGGATGTTTCTGGGGTGATGCTCAGTTTGAGAGTGGTGTTTTGGAAGTTCCAGTCTTCCCTGTCACTTCAGAGAGCAGCAGTTATTATATACTGAATTCATGTTGCTTCTCCTTCTGTCCTCAGGAGGCTGTAATTCCACTGAGAAGGAAATTCAACTCATGTTCTAACAGGAAAAATTCAGAAGAGCAAGAAGGCAAAGCAGCCATGCAGCACCTTTTAACACCACCAGTTTAGCACAATTAAAAGGTAACTTTGCTTTGGGAAGACCAAGCATTTATTTCTGGAAGGAAAGGTATGATTTGCTCTAAATCAGGAAATTAAAAAGTCATCATGAATGATTCCATCAGTTGAAAGTTGCACACAGAAAAAACAAATCCAGTGTAAAACCATATGAAAGGCTCCTTTTATGAACAACAATAAAACATTCACAGTTTTCACCAAAGAAAAGCTTATGGGCTTTTTGAGGAGCAGCTCCCTTATCTCAGCCTCCCAAGATGGACTGGACTGGCAGAATTAGGAGTCACTTTGTGGCAGTGCCTGATGGATGGTGTCTGGGTTCACGTCCGCTTGCAGCCTGTTGGGCATCCACTGTTGCACTCTTACAAATGGCTGAGGCAAAGCAGAAAGGGGAAAGCTGCCTCTTGGCTGTTTTCTGGCTTCAAACAGGACCTCAGGGGGGAAAGTTGTGCTCTTGAAGGAAAATAAGAGCTCAGCAGATGGGGAGAAAAGTTTATTCATACAGAGGGAAGGCACAGACAGGCTGTTTGAGTGTAGCCTGATGGGAGAAAGAAGGTGCCACACCATCAAGACATTTGCAGGGAAGGGAGAAAAGACCCAGAAGGGACAGGCTGGGATCTGCTGCAGCTCAGTTGCTAAAGAGCCTGAAACCAAGAACCTCTTCCACCGGGAGAGTTTTCTTTACAGGAGAGAGAAAAGAAATCACATAGCTAGTTTCTGTTGGAAGAAAAACATGTTCCAGAGCATACAGAGCCTTCCGGTGCTGGTGGGGAGGCACCCTTAAGGAAAGAGTCAAGCCTCAAACCTCTGTCTGAATCAATGCCCCAGCACGATGAAAATCCTTTGCCACTTTTTTGCCTTAGCACTTCCATCTGCAGGAAGGGAATTTATCAGCTGCTGAAGGCTGCTGCAAATAGAATTAATTGATGTTTGTACAGTGTTTTGCAAGGGCAGTGTTTTATTGTTGCTTATTTGTTTATCCATCAACCCATGCTACTCTTTCATCCCAGTAATAATACTCTGCAAATAGTAGATCTCTTCAAAGAGCATAAAATCAGGGCATTGAGAGTAAAAACAGACTACTAACATGTACTGACCACAGGAGGAATCTTTCCAGACATTTGCATAAAAGTGTTAGGGAAAAAAACCCCAAAACAACCACTATGAACAGTATCCAACCACAGTTTGGATCTTAAACAAAAAATCATATTGATGTCTTTTTATTTTTACTTAAATCCCTTTCAATTAAAAAAAAAAAGTGACAAGAGGTTAATACAGATTAAAATTATGGGAAAGAATAGAATAGTGACCTCCTGAAGGAAAATGAAATTGCATTGGTCACTGTCACGGGGTTTATTTCCTCTAACCATGCTGTCTGCAGGTTCAGCGTCCAACCTCCATTAACCAACTATGCCAATGGAAGCCCCACTTTGAGGAGCCATTAAGCCCATTTCCTTCAGACTGTGTTTTGGGGGGTCCTTGAGACAGAGCTTTAGAGCAAAAGGATAAAGTGTTCTCAGTATTTAGCAATAAGATTGCATTAGAGCCACACACGATCTGAATCTGTAGGCAAACTCAAGGGGGAAATGTTGCTCCCTGTCCCAGTGCTGCGTTGGCAGCATCCCGGGGTGGATGTCAGTCGGATGGATTGTCCTGCAATCCCACAGGAGCAGGCACTGCTTGTAAGCAACCTGAATTCAACCCAAATTGCCAGCATGTTTAATAAAGCAGATCATTGTGTCTCAGGAGCACAGCAGCCTTCAGACTGCTTCTGGAGCCAGCCAGCTCAAAAGCCATGCAGGAGTCAATACAGGAATTCGATTTCTCATTATTTTTCCTTCTTTTCTTTATACCTTTAGGTTTTTCTTTTAAATTTCTACAATTTTAAAGGGGTTTTGTTGCCGTTTGTTTGCCTGTTTGGTTTTGGTTTTCTTATGTTGTTTTGGGGTCTTTTTCTGTGTGGTTTCCAGAACTGATCAGTATGTTCTAGTGGAGTTTGCAACTGTCCAATACTAGAGATACTGATTCTGTATTTCATAGATGCATGTAATCCATGGATTGTACTAATATTTAACTACAATAACACAGCCAGGGTTTCTACACAGAGGACAGTCTGCTGTGCTCCCAGCTTCCCACTACTGGATTCAGTAGTTCTGTGGAAGTTTTATATTGTTTGTCACACGTCTGTGTCCTTGTTGCCTGCACTCTTTACTTCTGACCGCCCAATCAAGCAATCAAGGTCGCTTTGTTTTCTGTGTACCCCTGCCCAACCATTACATGGTTTGCAATTCAATTATTGTGTATTAAAACTTGTAATGTATTGTATTAATAGCTGTAATGCAATTACAGCTCTGAGTCAAAGTCAATTAATGCCAATGTGACTGTCAGTGGTCCTCCTGCACCACAAGTGTAAGAAATGAGATCCAGATCCTGTAGGGGTCTGGTAAGAAGGACAAGCCTTTTATGGGTTTCTATTGGTTTCGTTTTGCTGCTTAGAGTAGCTAAAATGGGCCTACAAGAAGGCTGGAGAGGGCTTTTTTATAGGATCACATAGTGATAGGACATGGGGAATGGCTTTAAACTGAAAGAAAGTAGATGAAGATTAGGAATTAAGAGTAAATTCTTTCCTGTGAGGGTGGTGAGACACCGGCACTGGTTGCCCAGAGAAGTTGTGGATTCCCCAACCCTGGAATTGTTCAAGTCCAGGTTGGATGGGACTTGGAGAAACGGAGTTAAATTGGAAGGTGTCCCTGCTCATGGCAGGAGGTTGGAACTTGTTGGTCTTTAAGAACCCTTCATCATTCTGTGCTTCTATAGTCAGTGGGATTAAGACTGTTGAATATATCCCTGAATTAGACATTTCAGTTTGTTCATTCAAACTTTAGCTCATAGTCCTCAAACAGATTTTAACTATTTCATAGTTTTAAGAACTGGAGTATTCATTTTAGACTCAGTCTCTTCTGATGGCTCATGCAAACTTACAAACCCTACCAGTTTGCAAGTCATAATGGGAAAAGGGCTGCTGTTGGATTGTGGAGCACTTTATTTTTATTATTTCAAATCAATAACATGCCATCCAATTCTTCTTTTCAGTAATTTCACATGCTAGAGGCTCTTTCATAAGTCCCAGTCCAGGAGCACCAGAAACTGGGCATCCTTCTATTCCCTCAGAAGCAGCTGAAAGAAATCTGCAGATAATCATTGGCAGTGGATTCAGAACCTGCATTTTGTTCCCCACTGATAATACAGGATCAAAATCAACGATGTCACCTCTTACTTTTAAAAATTTACTTCACACATAGTACTGACACTTGAAAACCAACATTGCTCCTTCCTTACTGTTGTGCTGGGGATTCCCCCTGAAACACAAACCTCTCTTTGGAAAATAAAGCTACAGGATCTGACAGAAGCACTAGAGAGGACGATAGAGTGGCTCTTTTCCTTTTAGGTTTGATCTTAGGAAAACAACGCACATTGCAACAATGCAAAAAATATCAGTCTTCTGAGAACATTATTGGGTTTTTTCCCTGGAAATGCAGAAGTGTACCAGGAATTTCTAGGTTTTCACATTTCAGCATATAGGTCATAATGTATACAGTAATGATAAAAAATGCAGGAAGAAACCAATTCCGTTATCATTTTAAATGTATGGTTCACTACAAGTAAACATATGTTTCTCCTTCTCCTTTTTTGTGCACTGTAATGAAGTTTTAGGTAATAAAATGTGTTGCCTGAAGATAAGAAGTACTATCTAAAACACATTTCTGTCAATTAAATTGTCTTCTATTACTTCCATTGAAGCTCTAGCGGACTTCTGATTCGACTCATTTTTAAAAATATTGAAGAACACAAGTCATTTGAATTGGAATGCTCACTGCTAATTTATGGTGTTTAACCACAATGGAGATAGAACATAATACTTGGGAAATTGCTTTTTATTATGAATGAGTTCTTAGCATTTAACTTTTGCCTTTTTATACAGCTGTATCTGCCAGAGAACCTTCCATTTTAACGTGTACTGTTTGTCTTCTTATTTAGTGTTTTGTCCCAGTAATTAACTATAAAACTTGCCGTGAAATAAGACTGAGGATCTATCCTCCCATACATTCAACTGTCTTTAATGACCTCATTGAGATAAAGCTCAATCCAATACTTTAATGCCAATGAAGCTGAGATGTTTTAAGGGTTATAATGACCTAGCACATATTTCAATGCACACTGGTGAACAAGTGCCCTTGCAAATGTGTAGCTCATATAATGTTTTTGCCATAAGACAAGCAGCCTATGAAATCAAATGCCATGGACATTTGAATATTGTGCCATATGAACATTCCCAGGCAGTTAAAATAACATACACACATTTTTCCTCTAGGTTTAAATTCTCCTCTGCTCCCTCTCAAAAACTCAGAAGCCTCAAAGGATTGGTTGTGTCTTTACACTGGTGTGATGAGGAAGGAGTGATTGCAGTCTTTGGCTCTGTGCACGCTGCTCTGGAGAGCACGTGGAAACCTTCACATCCTAGGAACTGAAAGTCCCAGTGTTGGTGAATGGCTGTCTGGCAAAGAGGACCAATCTTTTGAAGGTGGTGGCACTGCTCACATGATTTCTAGTTGTGTGGGACAGTTGGTAAAACCCAGATTAATTTCACGAAATTTTAGTCTTCTGGAAGTCAGAAACACAACTCACTTCATCTAACTGTATAAATCTGTTAAAAAAGAGTCTAGATACAAGTTAATCGTTGCCATCAGTGAAGAGAAATACTTCCAATATTTCAATCTTCCTGTATCTGAGAGAGGCTGTGGACTCCCCACCCCTAGAAGTGTTCAAGGCCAGGTTGGAGGGGACTCTGGGTATCCTGGTCTAGAGGAATGTGTCCCTGTCCATGGCAGGAGATTGGAACTGGATGAGTTTTAAGGTCCCTTCGAACCCAAGACATTCCATGATCTACGTTAGGAAGAGAGGAATCAAAAGTTCCTGCTCTTTCCATTGGCTGTAAAGGAAATCTGCACTGTCACCTCAGGTAAGGACACCAGCACTGGAGCTCTGTGTGTTTCCTCAGGCAAAGCCCATCCTCACTGTCTGCTCCAAATTGGAGCCTGAGCTCTTTTTATCAGACAGGAGAATTAATTTTACACAGTACTTGTTTGGGGATTAACACCAATTGTAGTTTGGGATGAATCACCTTTGGAACGGCCTTCTTTTTAATCATCTAAAGGAGGAGCTTAGATAGTTGCCTTAGACTGGGTACTTTTTAGATAACTATAATTAAATGAAATGAATCTCAGCCTAGAGGACATCGCCTACAGACTCTGAATACAATGAGTATTTCATGTTTCTGTTGTTGGCAGCAGGTTGCCTAAAGATCAGAAAGATACAATCCCTTCCCTGCCCTGATTTTGCCTATTACTGTAGAAAAATGGGCAGAGGAGGAAGGGAGAGTGGTGACGGCAGGCAGGGAATAAGCAGTGCAGATATAAAATCGCTCAGGTCTGCTGTGACCACCCTCAGCTGCAGCACAATTGCAGCCTGAGGACTGCAACAAAAGCTGTGAATAGTTGCTCTGTCTCTGCGGTAGCAGATGGTGGGGATTATGGTTCTCTCAAGTGCTCATGGCTTCCCTTGAGCAACACCTTTTTAATTTTTTTTAATGTTACAGAAATCAGACATTTATTTTAAGTGTGCAAAAATGTAACCTTCCTTTCAGCTTCGAAGGGAAGGGGCAGTGGGATCACCTCATTATCTTGTGTGAATACGACTGGAGGAGATATTTGCTATATATATATATTTTTATATATATATATATATGTAACAAGTGAATACTTGTTCATATATTCTTTCTCACTTCTGTTCTCCCTCATTATTTTCCCTGGTGCTTTAAAAATAAAGAAGAATACAGAAAGGTAATTTCTCATTTGTTACTCAGGTTCTCATCATAGATACACAGAAAAAAAAAAGTGAAATTAAGTCTTTTTGAGATGTGATACTACAACTGAAGTGTTTACAAATCCTTACTGATACATATAGAAGAAGAGAGATTTTTAAAAACCTTATTTGAAAATTAAAATATTGCATGCTTAGATTTTATGCATCTCCAACTAAACAGACATCTTAGAGATGTCTAGTTTTCAGAAGACAGAGGACTGTCTGTTCTCCATTGGAAAATGAGATTGCTTAAGGCATCTCACTTTAGACCCCCTTAGGGCTTCTCTATTTGTATAAGTAAAAATCAAAACAGTGAAACTCACTAAGAAAATCAGGAATGTCTAGAGAAAATGTTAATATTAGAGATTCAACTAATCTAAAATGTTATCAGCCCACAGGATGTGACAGCTTATGTAAGCTGGGAGTCTTTCCTTTAATCTTTGTGAAACCAACTCTTTGAAGGCAGTTTAATCAAGATATTGCAAGAGCACTGTTTCAGGAGTGAGTATAAATTAAAATTTTTCCAAAAAGAAAAATTTGAAAGGAACTTGTTGCAAGCTTAGATTGTAGACAACTATTTAAAAATTATCACTCAAGTTATAAAAATTTATATTTATTTTTTCACAAGTCATCAACGGAAGAGTAGTAACATTGAGTTTTAAAAAATCACTGAAGGCAATGTCAAGGAATAAAATAGGATGCAAAAAATGAACTTTTTAGGTCCCTTTCCTATGACAGTTATATAACAGATGACAGAACATTATTTAACTTCCACGGGTTCATGCAGACTCTTCCCTATGAACCACACAGCAGCAGGGCTGAGGGATGACATAGCATCGAGACAGGCACTGTGTGATCACATCTGTCTCCTCTTCTCACTCCTCCATATCTTTTTCCTTCCTTTTCCCCCCTGAAATCCTCAAGCAACTGGTTGTCAAGGCAAGGTCCCAAGACATAATGGTCGACATAATGGTCTTGCCATAATGGATGACTCATTTTAGCTGAAAATACTGTAACCTGCCTGAGTCCTCACACTGCAAACCCATCTTTGTAACAGCAGTGAGAGCTCTGGAGTCGCTCCACGGCTCGGGGAGTGAGAGACAGTGACGAACCAAAGCTGGTGGTGACTTCAGGCTCTTGCTCTCTGTTCAGTGCTTTACCTGAAATAAGAGTCTGAGTAAAGGTGGCAAAGAATCAGAAAACCTGCTAGGGTCGTACTGCCAAGGACTGGAAAGGTCCTGAAAGGTGAGGCAGGAAGAGTGGACTCTGAGTTTGGCAGTGCAGCTGTGATTTCTGCAACATTCAAGATCTTGTCTCCACTTCATGGGGAACTGCGAGTCTAGAAACCTGCAGGATGGAAAGCTTGGAACAGCTTTCTAGAACAAATTGTGGGAGAGGGATATTTTCCCAGAAAGCTACTAAATCAACATTTTCTGGAGAAATTTGCTACTTTCAGCTATCCACATTCATGAGTGGGAATAAGGAAAGAGGCAATGGAGGCCTTACTGGGTACAGTTGTTTAGAAGATTCCTTGAGCCCTTCTTGGAGCCCAAAAGATTTTCATACACTTTTGCCCTAAAAGTTTGAGTTCCACAATGTGTGTGGAATAAAGATAAAATTTTCACTGTTATTAGCTTAGCTGCACCAAAAATGATGGCAAATGTATACCAGCATGTAACGTGAAGGCCAGACAGGCTTCGATCACCCCTTCTTTGTGTACAAATAACATTTCCTGTTTCCTTCTGAAATGTTAGATACTCCAAAAACCTGGAACTATCTTCCTACTCCTTACCTCAAGTACAGAACAAGGAGCTTCCAGTGGCCTAAACTGCATTACCATTCTGGGATGCTCTTTATCTCTTCCTGGCTCTGTGTCACTCTGTTTACTCCTGGTGCTTTGAGCTAGTTTTAACTAATTATATTGAATCCCAAAGTAATCATATGGTTTGGTGAAAATGCAATCATAAAACATTCTCATTGTACTTGTTCTATTTTATTCAGAATTTAGCCAATAAATAACCATGCGCCCTTTGGGTCACGAAGTTCTATGTGATCGTGGCACTTTTCTCTCAGAGTTTCTACAGCTCACAACAAACTCCGAATTCTTAATTTAAAACAAAACCATGTTTATATAGCTTTGGGAAATATCCTTTCTAACAGTGAAAATTGAGGTTATTAAAATATTGATTAGGTTATAGCTCAAAAACATATATAGCATAAACTTTCCAAAGGGTGTCTATGTAGAAACTGAATCAGTCATCACTGTAAACTCAGGATGTCAAGCTCATCTCAGTGTGTGTGGCTACCCAGCTGTGTGCATCTAGATCTGAATTCCATGGTCCAGTATGCACCTGAACTTCTATGATCATAGAGAGAGCGGGTGCTTAAAATACACCTTTCATCTGTCTTCTTATGGATGGCTACCTCGGGATGAGTTAAGTGCCCATTTCTCTCCCAGGTCTCCGAGAGTCAAAAAACATCCACCTAGTTCAGGTACAGACAATTACTCTGTAGACATTTAAAATTAGGTGAGTGAAAACCTGCCGGAGGTGCCTGAGAGCGTGAATGAATTTTTCTTTACAGTCTCTGTTCTTCAGGAGAAAAATTGTTATCTCTGGCATGGAATAGTATTAAGTTTCATAGGGAGAGAACACGGATATAAAGAATTGACGGTTCAGTTCTAGAGGTACTGAGGTTCTGATATTCCAGTTTCTGTGGAGGAAAATCACATGGGGAAGTGCTTCACAGAGAGCTCTGGGATATCAAAGATCTGAATGCCCAGACAGAGGTAACACTTAAACTAAAGCCTTGCCTTGACCTCTTGCTCTGTAGCTCAGTACATTTCAGCAATGTGATGTACAAGGGGTGATCATCAGCAGGCTTTGAGCTGAGAGCTAAAACTCTGTGGAAGTAAATGTTAAAGGAAACCATGAAAAACTAGTCTTAACTTTTCCACATTCACTGCTAAAGTTAGTTGTTGCCATTGAGGAATGTGGTCTTGAAATTGCAATGAACAGTTCTATGGAAAAAAAATAGTGGTTAATGATAGTCAAAAAGTTAATTGCAAAAGTAATTAAGAATTATTAGGAAAATAATTTAAAAAGCAATAAAAAAGCAATAAAATAAAATCCCACCATGAAACACAGTGGAGTCACCCTTCATACAACATGCAGTAAATGGTTTCACTGTGTGTGCTCGATTCATAAATTTGAAATGGTTCACAAATTTTGATTGGATACCTCAGGGACAAAGTACTGTTTCTTTCTTTGATGGAAAAAGCTTAAAGGATGAAGATTGCCACATGAAAATGCATGATGTTACATGGAAAATTAATTTGCATATCAATGTAATCTAAAAATGCTTGCTAGTCCTACTTTAAATTTCTCCTGGAGCATCGAGACAATAATGGTGAAAATAATAATTAATATTAGGAGACACTGTTCAGTGTTGCATTTCACCAATATTCTGAAGACCTCTTTCTAGTCAACGGCATGTGTATTAATACTGGGTATAACTTTTTAAGTTTTCTAGTGCTAAGGTACATCATTCTCTTTAATTTTAAGTACTTTTTGATTTTGGATTATTCTAAGGAAAGGGTGCAAGATTTTTAGATATTTATACAGCTTTGCAGGATTCATTTGTTATTTGCCAACTGACACTACTGAGAATCTGGCTAGGCGTTTATATTAATTTCTCTTACTTTTCAAATTTTTTTTAATCCTTGCCTGTAAACAGTGCATTCTTGCAAAGAAAATAGTGTAACCTTGTTCCTTGTCCAGCTCCAAAAAACTGTTTTACCTTACAGTTCTATTTTACTAAGAAGAGAGACTCATGTACCAGATCACAGGGATCCTCTGCATAGTTTTTATGTCAACCATGGCTGCAGCTTTACTGTACTGCTGTTTGGGTACCCCAAACGAGAACAGGAAGAACACAGACCCCAAAATCAATAAAAAAGGAGCAATCAGTTTTTGTTACTGACACTTTAAAACCCATGATTTTTCTGTTGGACTTTGAAGATTTCTTCTCCGCTGGGGATGAGATAACAGACCTAGAGACTTCTGCAGGCTGAAGATATTTCAGACGATTTCCATTTGTGTTCCTCCTTCTGTTGGTCGATGCTCTCCTGGCCCGGAGGCCACGTCGGACTGTGGAGTTCTCTCCAAAGCAGGGGCATAGCTGGGGTTCCTCCAGCCACAACCAGGCTGAGGGGGCAGGATGGAAACAGCAATGTGGGCTAAAATACACTCCCATGGAGTCGGTTGTGAGCCCAAGGGATGAGTTCTTGCAGTGGTGCCTGTTCCCATCTCAGCCAGGAGCTCCCGTTGTGCACAACATGAAACTGTGGAGTATTCACTGCACTCGTGTCACACCTGCCAGAGGAACAGCCTGGCACTGAACCCTTTTATTTCTATTCAATGTTCCGAGTTTAACCTCACAATTTTGGTACCATTTCATTTTATGCAGTAGCCATAAAAATTTCATCATTTCATACTTACATGCTAATGGTTGGTAATACTGCATATAGCTGTAAAAATAAAACGAAATAACACCTAATCCACAAATTGGATGAACGATAATCACATTTTAATATTACAAAATATTACAAAACCTCAGCATAGGGAAGATGTTAGGTATTTGTCCAGCTTTAAGTAGGTTTTTACAATATATTAGAAATACACAGATGTGCGAGTGCATTAGAGAGATCAGAATAAAAAAAGACATATATATCTATATTTAATTTTAAAACTACAATAAATAAGGAAAAATCTCAAACAGAAAGTTAAGTGTGAGTTTAACTGCTTTGCTGAGCTGGGATTTAATAATTTTGTGGTTTTGATGTCCTCACTGTAGGTACGGACAGGATGCTGTTACCTCCTCCTGCAGCTCTTTCTTCTCCAGGCCTAACAAGCCCAGCTCCCCCAGCATCTTCCGAAGGCCAAATACTCCAGTTCCTGCTCGGCCCCGCTCAGTGGTTACCTGCCACTGAATTCATGCCACTTTGCACCAGTGCCTTTCTCTTGGTGTCCCAGGCCTAGATGCAGAATTGTAGCTGTGGACTAATGGCTGCTGAGTAGGGAGGAATCTCACTGTTCTCCTGGCTCTGCTCCTCCCCAGCACTCCAGAGCACTTTGCTGGCAGGGTGTGTGATGGTTCTTGTTTAGCTATTTGCCTACCAGGACCTCCAAGTCTATTTCAGCAGAGCTGCTCCCCAGATCTTCAGTGATGGCTCATATAATGTGCAGAATTTTGCATTTTTTCCCCTTTTAAAGTTCATTAAGTTCCTGTTAGCCCTGTCCTACAACTGCTCTAGATCCTTCTGAGTGGCAGCTTTGCCCTTGAGCCCAATGACTGCTCCCCAGTGGTGCCTTAGATCATTTGTGAAATTGATTCAACAAAAATAAAAATAGCTACATAGCATTTCCCATCTTTCCACGCAAAGCAGCATTTTTTTACCATAGAAAAAGTCCTTAGTTAAGATGTTACAGATTCCTCAGGTTTGAGAAGTCTTGCATTTTGCTTCAAGCCCTCTCAGCTCACTCGTTGAGCTTGCCTAAAAAGCAGTATGTAGTGACTATCACTCAGTGTAACTCAAGAAATAAATCTTTAACTGCACCAAAAAAGAAAAAAGTTCCAGGAAAAAACCACTTGGATCCTCTCCTGCAGCCATTGCTGAAGCGAACAGTGAATAAAAGAGAAGAAAACAAAGCATCACAAAGGAAAAATCAGCTCCTCTTATGTCTTCATCATAGCTGACTAAAGTTGGATTTCAAAGTACTTTTCAAGCTGTTTGGATACACATCAACTTGTAAGGGTAAAGGGAGGAAAAAAGCAAAGGAAAGAAGCTCACTAGCTTTTCAGCCCTGAGCGCCAGTGAATTATATTTTCCCCATGTTTCCTTGCAAGTCTGCTCTCTCTTTTTGTGCAGTTTTATTTATGTGGCAAAGTATTAGCTCAGCAGTAAGCTAACAGCCACATGGAGTTATGAGAGGACACATTAGACTTTTCTGCTGAAACACGATATTCTTTATGAAACAATGGTTTGTACAGATGAAATAATGGTTCCTGGGAGACCAAGTCTCAGGGGGCTGGGATGTGCAATTGGGCTTTCATTTTCTACCTCAGCACTTTGCATGTCAACCAGATTAGTAATGACCTGGAATTCCCATCTCACACCACAGCAGTTCCCTGTGCTTTGCTGTTTTTAAGGGAGCACTGGGAATGGGCTGCTGCTCCTCATTTAGGGAACAGAAGGAGAACTCAAACTATTTCCCCTCTTGTTATAGAATTGTAGAATTGTTAAGGTGGTAAAAGGCCTCGAAGGTCATTGAGTCCCCCACTCCTTGGACTTGGCCACCCAGGCATTTTTTTACCCTGTGAGGGGTACACTCATCCAAGAGGTTCTGCTACAGCACAAACAAAACCTTTGCTTTTGCTATAGTTTAAACCCTTGAGTCCCTGAAGAGAATCTTTGAATTCTCTTCTGAGGCCATTCAGGCTGTTCTCCTGCAGAGCCGTGTCCTGACCACAGCATTCTCAGGTGCTTCATCCGCCAGTCTTCTATTTCCCTCTCACAGGCTAAACCAGGCCATGAAATAACAGTATGACAAAGCAGCCCAGGGTCGTTCAGCGAAGCTGATAGCTGAACGTGTGGTTTCCTATCACCAGAGTTGGCTGAAGTGAAAACTCCTGAGTCCTGCAAAGAGCTTTTACTAAAATCCCTGTATAAACTTAACAGCAGCTGAACCATTCCAAACCATCCGTGTGGACTGTCCATGTGTGGCTCGTGATAGTTTGAGCTGTTTTACAGAGGACAAGAAAGAACAGTGCTTTAAAAAAAATGTGAAGAGGAAGTGCCTGTAACGTGTGTGTAACCTCGCTGTCAGGTGGCATGTTTACCAGCTGTAGTACAGAAAGGGATTTTGGGCTTAGTCTCACAGTGTTCTTGTTATATTTAGCAGCAACAGGAGCTTAAATTTAGTTGTCCAATGGGGAAACACTTGGTCTAAGCTCCTTTTGTAATCCATGGAGAGATAGAGAGGTATTCCAGAGTGTGTGTCTTAAGTGTTCACAATGAGCAGGTTCATTTGCCCTTTGGAAGCAGTTATTCCTTTCCATTTCCTAAAGAAAGAGTCCAGACAATGGCACAGAAAAAACAAAGAATGTTTTTGGTAGTTTATGTTGGATGAAATTAGATGAAACACACCCATAGCATCTCAAAACTTGCACTGTGTTCGTGAGGTCCCTTCTGCCTTACAGATCTATCTCAAAAAGAATTCAAGGCAAACTGGTATTTCACAGACAATGTTAACCTGTCTCAGTGTTAGCGTTTTTCATGTATGTAATGAAAAGCTGTCCATTAAACAAATGGAATTCATGGGGGATAAAATTGATCAAAGATGTGCAAAGCAGGATGGAATCATTTCGGAGAAGGGTCATGAAACCTAATGTGGATTTCAGTACCTTTGAATATCTAGAACTCATTGCTATAGCATTTATTTTCTCAGTGTAAGACACACGTACCTCACCTCCCTGCTGCATTCTGCACAGCAACCTGTGTGTCTAAGTCACATCATAGGCAGATGTATTCTTGGTTGAGGAATCCAAGCCTTATTGAGTGTGTCTTGAGTTTCCCAAACTTCTGGGAAAAAAACACCATCAGTAACAGTGTGGGAATGTGGAATATCCCTACAGTAACTGTCAGCCTGGAGCAGTTGCTAAGTAGTTATTTATTCCCCAGTGCTGTGGGAAAACCGCAGTCTCTGTAAAGGTAAGGTGGCCCCACATAACAGTGTTTCAGCTAAATCATACTAAGCAAAAATCAAATTTTCTGATGGCCTCCTCAAGGTCTTTCTAAACTTTTATGCTCCCAGGTTTTCTTTTCATGCCATCCACTTCGTTCTCTAACCTTGGTATAAATATTTCTCTATATAAAACTTGCCTGGTAGATACAGAGGATGCATTTCAGAAAATGATTTTGAAATGGGGGAGAGGAAGAATTGTAAAGATTTTATACTTGTCCCATCTCTCAGTACCTTTTACTCTGACACCTCTCAGAGAGAACCACCTCTCAGCCTGACGGTGAAATGCCTCCTTAGCATCCAGATGATGTCTTCTGTTTTATAAACAGTCAGGGAGTTGGATAAGAGAACAGCTTAAAGCAAGCACAGCAGAAATAGCAGCAGACAGATTCAATTTCTCCGAGAATGCTTGAATACCTGGTTATAATAGAGCTAAATTTTATCTGTTGCAGTGTTCTGATGTGTGTATTGACTTGTTTTCCTTTGTGCCAAAAACTTTCATGGTGTCTTCATTATCAGAGCTTGTGGAATGGGGCAACAGTTGTTTGAACTCAATCTGAGGCTTTGAATTTGTCAGGCACAAGAGGACAATTGCGTGACGCTGTTCTGCAATTTGAAATGACAGAAGGTATGTTCAGACTGCCTGTGTGATCTGG
Source organism: Pomatostomus ruficeps (assembly GCA_013400735.1). NCBI lineage: Eukaryota > Metazoa > Chordata > Aves > Passeriformes > Timaliidae > Pomatostomus > Pomatostomus ruficeps. The sequence continues at coordinate 59,464 of VYZT01007343.1, read as the reverse complement.
ATCGGAACCAAGGGCTTTGTGGTTTTCTGTCCAAAGTTGTCGCTACATTTAGAGAAATCTAAATGTGTCACAAAGACATTCAAAGTGATTAACAATACCCACAAGTATGTGATAAAAGTCATTACGCTCGGGCTTCCTATCTGCTCCTGAGGTAATAGCTGCAGGAGCAGGCTGCTGACTGAGTTGAAAAGGCAGCAGATTCTCAGTTTGGTCTGGCAGCAAGGCAGAAGGAACAAAATTCCTCACTGTCTCCTTGTTCCTCGATTTTCTACCATTATAAGGAGTCATTTTCAGCAGGATCACAGAGTCCTCCTTCCTGATGGTGTCCCATATCCTACTGTGGTCTTTTTGATGTAGGAAATAAGAGCTCTTCACCCTCTAGGCTGACATATATCTTTCAATTTTGGTTGTTTACCTTTGCTGGGGACACAGGTCTCATTGCTGCTGCTGTTTTCTCCCTCACTGAGATGCAGATCTGCTCCTTTTGGTGCTTTCCCTTACAAAGCGGGTGTCCTACCTGTATCCCCAATACACCAATAAAGAGAAACAGATTTAACCCAGATGGTTTGAATGGCCCTCTAGCAAAACTTGCCTTCCTGAGGCAATCACTAGAGATAGATATTTGACATAATCAATGCTGTGGCCACCTGCATCTCTTCACAGACTACCCATAGAGCTGAGAAATAAGGTCTTGGACTGCTGCCTTCAGGACTACAAACCTAAAATTCCACTGCCTGTCAATCCAAGGGAGCTGACAGTCAAATAGATCTTACTCTATGTCACACCCTAGAGCCCTAGATCTTGATGCTGGAGGGACACCTGTGATCTTCATTCCAAACCAACAGGAACCTTGTCAGAATAATCCCTAATTCCACAGATTGCACGGTCTCTCTCAAAAAACTGCAATTTTATTATTCCCTGTAAAAAAGAGGGCACTGGAGGTTTTCAACATTTAAGATTCCCCTTCCTCCCCAATTTGTCTTGTCATTGTTACATCTGATCTCCACTTCTTTGTTTCCACCATTCTTTTTAAAGAATCATAATTGGTACGATTATCCTTGCTATGAGAATAATTAGCTAAAGCTTTTTGACACATTAAATGGGGAACATTATGTTTTAAGCAGCAGGCACTGAAACACTAAACAATACTGCTTTGAATAGGACCATAGAGAAGAGGCTCAGGTGAAACAATTGCTAATTTTAGCAACTTGAACTTTGTACCTTTATGGAAGAAAATTAATCTCACAGTAGTTTTTTGGCTGAGAAGTAGACAAAGCACTTTGGCCTCTTTATAAAATAGACCTTTGATGTTTTTGGTGATGGAAGATGGTTGCAGAGTGAATCATCCCCTGATGTGTCCAAAAGAACCTTGCTCTTACAAGAGGAAAGTGATTCCTCTCCTGTGTGGCTGCGTAAATCAAATACCACCTAATGCAAACAGCATTTTCCAGCAACACT